>JASDQU010371755.1:226034-241030 GCA_032191745.1 Picea mariana | reverse complement strand
TGAAGGATATAAATAAGTCTTCGCTTGGTTAAGGATGCAAAACTGTTGAGGAAAACAACTTATAATGAAAAGCGAGAATCGACAATAGGCTCAATACTGCAAGCAGGGGCATGAGATGCAATCACAACTTAACACCAAATAATATCCTTTTTCATAATCTTAGTCTACTTGGTTTGAAAAGGGGATAAACTTGTACCAAATAGACTTCCTTTCAAGAGACAAGTTCAATCATAAATCTTTTTGCTTTTTGAAAACGAGTAGGAAAAGAGCTTAAATCAAACTCGCCTAGGAGTCCTCTAAGTATAGGTTAACATGTTTATGAGTGAGAAATGAGGTTCAACATAAAGTCATCTATTAAATATAACGGACTGTCGGTCCTACAAAAAAAATATCTTCATGGGAACCAAATGAAGTAGGGGATCTAACTAGGTTACCCATGTTTGGTAAGTCTCTACCATTTGATAACGACACATCTAGTAGCAAATATAAAGTTTTGTGTCGCTAAAAATGGGTCCGTACCTAAGGCATATGATTGATAGTTATAGGATGATGCAAGTGTCCATGATGGAATGGATACTTATCCTATATGCTGGGTAGTGAAAATACCTGGCCAAAGTTAGGAACGATCGACAAAACGTTGAAAACCGTAAGAATCCCTAGACAAAACTACAAAAAGCACCTCAATCCACTGTTTTATTAGTCCATTAGGCGAAAATATTATTTGTAACTATGCAAAAGTGGGTAAAATTTTCTATAAATAGTAAAAAAAAACAAATTTTACTATGCCATTTGATGTTTTTACCCAAATAGTGGATTTTGGACCAAATTACCTCCGATCATCAACTGGTGATTGTGGGAGCTACGAGTGACGAAATCAATAACTGTCTAGCCCAAGTAATTCCTCTTCCCCTCCTATTTCTTTCTAGTGGATTACATTTTGTATTTAGGTTTGAAGTTTTTAGTTATTTAGGGCATAAATTAAAAGTTTAGGTGTACACGGGCTACCATTCATTGGGTCATGTATACACATGATTATACATAGTTGTCTAAAAGACAACCTGTGTATACTCATCCCTATACATGACTATGAATGTTGCAACCCACATATATGTCCGTAAACAAAGTTTTTGATGGTTTATAACTCAAAACGTGATGTTTTTCTTGCAGTATGGTGCTATAGTGGAGGGAAAGGGAAAATGAGGAGGTAGATGTTGCCGTGGAAAGAGATCTGGGGGCCCAAAAGTCCTTGAAAAGATGCAGGTTGTATAATTTTTGGGAACTCTAAGGGATGAGGGCCCAAGTGAGCTTGCTACAGTTTCTCGTGGGTTACTGGGATCCAAACAGTCAGAGCTTCAACCTTGATGGGAAACCGTTAAGGATTGAAGTCAAGGATATTTATTTCTTGACAACATTGTCGCGTCGAGGTGAGATGGTGAACCTCAAAGCCCGAGGAGATGGGAGTGGTATGAAGATAGAAGAATACATATACTCTCACTGCATTGCAGGGACCAAGAAGGTCGGGTGTCAATTCTCCATCCAAGTGATAAACAATATAAGCCTAAATATGGTTGTCCTCGTTTTGACCCGGATCACAGGATCAACTTTGTTGCACCAGGGATCGAGGCCACTTATGTTTTACTTCATAGAGTGCTTGAGACCCATGGTGTATGATTGGTGAACCTCGCTACTGGCTAATATGAATATCCATTTGACATAATGAAAATAAGGTGGTAACAATAACTTTAGGTTTGCTTCCATCTTGTGTAGATTTTTCTTCGAGTGGGTTCTAGGTTTGGGACCTAGAGTTGAGATCATTCCTCAAGGAACTCGCATTCCATTCATGGCACGGTGGATAAAGGTGATGAGATGATAGGGGGAAGGTAGGGTGACCACACCCTACAACAATGATTTATCTTACTAGTGGATATGGAAGGTCATTTCTCTTAATGAATACCCCTATGCAGGGATCGACTTCAAAGGGGACCCTGACATGCCATTACCACCAGGGACTGTCTATAGGGACATAGGTATGTCAAAGTTTTTTAAATATTTATTTTTTTTTGTATTTTTGTATAGGAAAACAAAAATATGTTTGGATAATGTTTAAGTACTAACTAGACATGTATGTGACGTATACGTAGTTCCACGATGACTGAACTTGCTTCCACAACATTGTCAGAGGCACCGAGGAGATGAGATGGTGGGAGGAGAAGCAGAGAGAGTCCTTGAAATGTGCACAAAAACTTGTCTCATTTGACACAAATGATTTCTATGGTTCAGGTAGAGGATCTGTTGGAGGCTATGCAGTGGAAGGTGGTTAGCGTGCCTAGAGATTGGGTGTAACTCTTTCTACGTCTCAAAAATGCCATAGTTTTTTATCATGAAACACATCCGAAACCACAGGAGTAGATGTCATGGATTTGTATTATTTGTTTTATATGTGTACTGAGGGTGTTAGCCCCAATTTTGTACTATAAACATCATATTTTTTGAAATATATATAAAACATGGTTCTTCAGCTTTACTTATGTTACAATGTGTACATTGATGATAATGTTTTCTTTGCTTTAATTATGTGATAAATGCCAATATAAAACAAAATTAGCATATGCATTGGATACATAATTAGAACTCCTAGGTATGTGATGATAAGTAATAAAATCAAATTGTCGTTCTAAAAGGTGTACCTGTAGGAATCGTCGGAGTAACGTAGAGTTACGCACATGGTAACTACCATTCAACTGACATAATACTAACTAGGAATCTAGGTGAACCTCCAAAGAGAGAATACCATGTGAAATGGCATCACGCAAAAGTTCTATAGAAACGTTATATTCTGCCACATTATTTGTGGATGGCCCTAGGCATATGCCACCTGAAGACACCAGTAGACCCTCGAGTGAGTAAACTACCCAAGCAACATAAGCCAAGTTTCATGTATGATGACTAGATCCATCTACAAATCCTAAGTAGATCGAAGACTCCATTGACATCTACCAACCAAGGGAAAACTCGATAAGTAAGTTGAAGACAAAAAATAAAAGGAAAATATATATACACTAAATTACATTAGTATACAAAGAGTTACACCCAATATTGGGGCTCAAGATTAATATATTTTGAAGTAGAGCCCATTCTTGGGCTCAACCAACATGTTCCCTTTATAATCTTCTAATTCATAGGCTCCTTGTTCTAAGACACGTCACATGATATAGGGACTGTGCCACATGGGTTTGAACTTGCCTTCCCCCAATGGTTCTTTGGCTTGATCATATGAAAGGACCAAGTCACCCTCAACGTACAAATGAGGACAAACATACTTATTGTATTGGACCTTGACACATCTTTTATTCACTTCGATAGCCGTAGAGGTGTCTCGATATTGCTCGTCAAGGCTCTCTAGGTGCATGAGGCATCATTCGAGATCGAAAGTGTCAGGTAGGAGCACAACTACCAATCTAAGAGAATTTATTTCACATTAAATAGGTAATATCGACTCCACAATGTGTACTAACTGGAAAGGAGAAAAATTGGTGGCAATTGTGACTGAGGTTTGGTAAGCCCAAAGTGTGGGATATAACATGATATGCTAGTCATATTTTCTCTCACTGACATTTTTCTGCAAAATGATCTTGATAGACTTGTTTAGGGACTCTACCTGTCCATTTTCTTGGGGGTATTAAGGGGAATAATGACCATTCTTAAACCCCATCTTGGATCCTATCTCTTCCATCATTTCATTTTGAAAGTGACTGCCATGATCAATGACAACCTCACTCAGGATTCCAAACTTGGTGATAATTTGTTGAATACGAAGAAGGAGATAGTATTCCCATTAGATTTAACTATAGGCATGGCCTCATCCCACTTAGTATGTAGTCTATGACCATGATAATGTGATGATGCTCCCAGCCGAAGTTGGGTTGAAATCCACAAAGTCCACCCCCCACTCAGTGAAGGGACCGACGGTAATGACTGGATGGAGAGGGGTTGGATGCGAGCGCATTTTCCGAGTGAACACCTAGAAGGGGTGAAACTTCATAACCATTTCAATGCAATCTTTAAAGATATAAAACCATAAATAATTAGCTCACAAAATTTTCTAGGTTGTCGCAAGCCCATATATATGACCACCACAAGCCCAACTCTGGCAATCATTTAGAATTGACTCGTCTTCTTTGTGAGTTAAACAATGACGAAGGATATTATCTACTCCTTGATGATACAAAGTGTCACCAATGATAAGTAACTCTTAGCTTGGTATCATACACGTCGTCAGTCATCTCGCATGAGATACTGAGGAACTTCAAAGTTTGAAGATAGAGAACAATGTCTCCATACCAGGGGTCAGATGACAAGACAAGGAAAATTTGTTCATCTGCAAATGAATCAATGTTAATAACCTCCTATTCCAATCGTGGGAAGTCGAATATTAACTCTGCAAAGACTAGTGATTTCTTGGATTTCACAGAAGTAAAATCAAGATCGAATTCTTGTAAAATGAAAATCCATTTATTTTGTTTCCCCCTATGATATGCCTAGTAAGGATGTATTGAAATGGATTGACATCAGCAACCACAATAGTTTTGAAAATAAATATATAATGGTGTAATCGTTGAACTTTGTTAATGACAACCAAAGTTATCTTTTCAACATGAGAATATTTGAGCTCAGGACTGACTAATTTTCAACTAAGATAATAGATGGCGTGCTCGCGAAGATCATAATCCTCCTGAACCAATACCATACCAATCGTCTCTTCAGACGCGGTGACATAAAGCAAGTAATCTATGTTGTAGTCAGGATAATTTAGCAGAGGTGTCGATACCAAGGATTTCTTCAAATCATTGAAGAACTGTTGGTCTCAGTCATCCCAGATAAAAGGGGTTTCCTTCTTCAAAATACACATGAAACCCTTACTAATATTGGCATAGTTTACTATAAACCGACTTAAAAAGTTAGCTTTCCCCTATAAACCTTGAAGTTTTCGAATAGTGCGCAGGAGAGGAAATCAAATTTTTGCCTCAACCTTTAACAAATCTACCATGATTCCAGTCTCAGAGACTAAAAATACTAGAAGATGTCCATAACTAATGAAAAAGATGCATTTATGAGGGTTCAACCGTATTCGATAATGACGACATATTTCAAAAACTAGTCAAAGGTGCTTTGGGTGATCCACTCTCTTATGAGAGAGAGAAACAAGATCGTCAAGATAATATTCGACTATATGATTAATATCGTGGAATGTGAAGGTCATAGCACGTTGGAAGGTTTCTATGGTGTTTTTAGGGCCAAAAGGAATATTATGATATGCAAAAGTACCCCAAGGAAAAATAAATTTTGTCTTATGTTGATCCTTGGGTTTAATTTGAATTTGGTTATACCTTGAAAATCCATCCATGAAAGAAAAAACTTTTCTTCTTGCGCACTCATCAAGGATTTGATCGATGAAAGGTGTTGAGAAGTTGTATTTATGATAGGCTTTGTTCAGGTCATGAAATTCCATGCATACATGGATGTTTCCTTGCTTCTTATTCACAGGAATGGGATTGGATACCCATTCAGTCAAGGGAACCAAGTAGATAAATCCAACATTAAGAAGTTTCTCTACCTCTGCCTTAATAGCAGGGGCCTTCCGGGGATTGAAAGCTCTAAGACATTGTCAAATAGGCTTAGCATCCGAGTAAGTTTTAATCTCATGTTCGTCAATTCAAGGGTAGATTCCTAGAATCTCTTCATATGACCAAGAAAATAAATCTCAAAATTCCTTGAAGCATTCAGTGTAGATCAGGATTTCTTCTAGCGAACAATCTGCACCAATGTGTACATTTTCAATATTTCCAGGGCTATGAAAGATATTGATCCCTACGGTAATGAAGATAATTTCCATATTTCCTTCGTCATAAATGCCATGCGTATCAAGAAAATCTACAATGTGGCCAACTATCTCACTCAAAGTAGATCGAAAGTCATCTTGTTCAATTTTAGAAAGCTCTAGTAGGAAATAAGAGCGATGATGCATGCCATCCCATGGTTTGTCAGAACCATTCATGGCCTTGATGATAACTTCATCCAAGGGAAAAGTATCATCGAGGAAGTCATGTTAACAAGATGACAAAGTGGCCCACATGGGCTTAAGAATGGGATCCTCCTCATCCATCTACGAGGTAATAGGATCAGGATCGACGGAAGAGTTAAGAATTGCTTGATACACTATCTCTACTGCTGATAGTGGCATGGCCATTCCAGCATGTGACTAACCTTCACAAGACGCATTCGAGGAAGGTAGGATCCAAGGATCGTTAAAATAGGAAGTGTAGAAAGGAACAGACCTCTCTGATGAAATGGGCCCAGTGGACATGGCATAAATATGGTGAACCAATGCCATAAAGTTGAAGGTACCCATAAGGGATGAATACATTCTGACATTGATATTCTCAGTTGTCGGCTGATAATTGTCAACCATGGGGATCAATGGTCCAACAGATGTAGTGGGGCTAGCATACGCAAAGGACAATTGGTCGTTCATCACAATCTTCCCATCGTGAGGAAAAAAAGAGTACGTAAGATGGATGATACGATGAAATTTGTAGCATAAGTACAATTACGTCCTAGTAACAAGTTATAATTGAGGGGCGCATCAACTAGCTAGACATCCACCTCTACCATCTTCCCACCTAAATACACCGAAAAGGCAGGAAGAATACCGTGAGGGCAGAAGGAACGACCATCAAAAGCAGTCAACATGGTCGGAGACTCAGAGGGATTCAGAGAGCTGAGAGCTTTCCAACAAAGTAGGGACATAACACATGTTGCAGTGGCTTCATCAACAACATTACGCTTTATGGTATACTTTGAGTAACCCACGTAGATTTGGAATGCTACATGGTAAGGAAAGCGAGTCTTCACATCTATGATGTCAAACTTAATAACTTTTGAGCCACTGGGATCTAGAGATCCTAATGCAAATAGTAAGGCATTCCTTTGTGAAGGACATGTCTAGAGTACCTCCAGGTCTGACATCGCACAAGGGGTTTGACCCAGGTCCTCAACGATAAAGTAATTATGGGCGGCTCTAGCATTAGGATTGTGGGTAGAGCACTTGAGTACTCCTTTCAGAATACGAGGTGGTGGATTTGTTTTTTCAATCTACAAGGGCATCTCTGGAGGAGGAGGAGGAGAGTCTAGAATACCTAAAGTTTGTAGACAATTGTAATCGAGAGATCAAGTGGATACATTAACCTGAGAATTGACCATATTTATGCACAAACGATCATTGTCTTGTGATGGTGGGTTTTGACTTCCATTTGCCACATTTTCGGTGTTTAAAGAGATTGAGGCCATGTGTTGGTTATGTGGAAAATGATTCATCAGTGCGGAGGGTGTTGGCCCTTGAACAAGTTTTGGAGAACCTTGGTCATGTTTGACCTCTTTTGGGACTTCGACAGGTTGGTCGAAGGCAGAGTACAAGTCGAAGAAGAAATTGCGAGATCGCGACCTCTTCTTAGTGAACATTTGGGTTTAGGGTTTATGTAACGGGTATGGGATGTCAGCCCATGGGTTTAACCATGTTTAGGCCCATTTTGTAATGTATAAATATAAATCTAGGCGATGTAAGTAAGGGGGGAATGAATTCCAATGTGAGATAAGTGTGAATGGTTATGATGCTTTGTGCATGCTGCGTTGAGATATTATAGAGATAAGTGCAAGTGATTGTAAGAATCTGGTGTGCATATTGTGTAAGAAGGCTTTGTGTTGTGACCTAACTCGGGGAAGGGGGATCTAGTGAGGTGCAAGAATATCTCCTGTCCTATGCAGAGTGGGGTTTTTGGGCTCTATGCATGTAGGAATACTGACTGAAGATAATAAATAAGAGAAGAGTTGGTGGACATAGCCCCACACTGGGGTGACCCACGTATATACTATGTTATGGTTGCTTTGTTCATTATGGTTGTTGTATTGTTTATATGATTTAATCTTAAGTGTAGTAATGAATGTTTAGATGAATCTGGTATGATATCTTAGTGCTTAGTGATGTGAATGAATGCTATATCTAATCTCTTTCCATGCACTAAGTGCTTAGATGTGATATATCTGGTTGAATATTGTATTGTTTTGTAATTAGGGTTTGGATCTGCGATGTGAATAAGGGTTAACTACTGATGAAAGTTAACTCCTATGTTCTTTGTTAGAGTGGTGTAATCAAAGATCTATGTCCCAGCTAGGTTGCAAACATTTGAGTCCTGTAACCACCCCTGCCTCTACCTCGGGTGAGACTTAATTTGATTCCCAGGTGTTTCCGAAAGGGTCGGTAGTTAGGGTTTTGTTGGTGCATTGTTGAAGCGTTGAACCCCGAGTCTTCCCCTATGTGTGCCAACAAATGGTTCTGTTGTCGAGACCTGAAACTTTGATTATTGGGAACTGAAGAAAAGAAATCTCTGTGCATATATCTATTGCTTTAGTTTGTAGGATTCTACTTGAATTGCGAAGCTTTGTGCTAAGAAGAGAATCCCGGTCTAAAGAAAAGAGGTAAGATCTTAAAGCTTTGTGCTCTGCTAAAGGTAAGATAAGTGAAATTTTTTTTTTTGAAAGAATGGATCTAGGTATTTTAATAGATTTGGTCCTAGTCTAAAAACTAGGGTACAACTAGAAGAAAGAAGATTTGATATGAATAGATCTGATATAAATAATGAAATATATGTTATTCCTATGCATAGATAGAATGTTTGGACTAACAAATGGATGCAGGATCCTAGAAAGAATTTTGTGCAGGCTAGTTACTATGATCTTAGTGCACAGTACAGGAAAGGTTGGGGATCATTTAGGAGAAAGAGAGGATTAACCCTCTGTTACAGTTGCAGAAGACCGAGCCATCTAGCTAAGGAATGCCCTAGTAGAATACCTAGTTTTCTTTGTTGTAAAGCTATGGACCATGAAGTTTTTTATTTACCTAGAATGATTGCTAAGGTTGAAAAGATGAATATGAGACAAGAAAACCATGAGAACGGCCAAGAGACTAATACTATGGCAGAATCCCAGAAATAATCAAAGACTGTATTATTGTAGATGAAAGAAACCATGAATGACCACAAAGACATTAGTTTATCAGATATCTTCAAAGAGAAAGAGTGCATAGAAAAAACAATAGGAGACTTTGACATAGACTGTGTTATGGATGAGGAAACAAAGGTGAATATCATGACATAAAGAACTTGGGAAATTTTGGGAAAGCCTTCTATGGTTCCTTCATTGGGAGGAATAGGATTATTTAGAGGAAAGATAATAACCCTATGTGGAAGACTTACCCAAACATCTATGAGTTCTCATGGCACTTCGACAGAGGAAGAATTTGAAGTCGTTAAGTTTGTTGAGAACAACACCCCATTTTCTATTTTGCTAGGAAAGACCTGGATTGAGAAAGATCAGACACGAAGGAAACAAGAAGAGGAAGATCTAGAACATAAAAGAAAGAAATAAGAAATTTCATGACTAGGAGAATAACACACTTGATAGAAGAATAGGAGAACAATTCAAAGATGTTAGGGACCAAAGATCTGGACGTCGAAGTTGAAAGAACACAGGAAGATGTGAAACACCTGTTTGTACAAGAGAGTAGAGCACCCACTCCAGAAAAAGAATAAGTATTACTCTCAGAACCCTTGAATGATCCGTAGACATGCAGAGTTACTATGCCAAGAGAAGATAAGAACAATAATGGAAAGAGGAAATCAGTGACTCATATTACAGTAAAGAAATCTAGAAATCTCAACAAGAAGAAAGAAAAATTAGAAAAATTCCAAGAAGCTCCAGAAAGAACTTCGCGGAAGGAAGGTTCCCAGAATTGGAACTTCTCCAGAATATCAATAAAACACAGATTGACACTTATCATTGACAGAGAAATATGACCATTGGAGGCATTATGACTGTTATACCAATGCTCCTGAACGGTTAGGAAAGCATTTATAACCTGAAAGATTGCCATTGGACCGTTGGGACCGCGCCAGTATAGATGGAATTGTATTGATTAAGGATTTTTGACCCATTGGAAGAAACCATTATGACATTGCCTATTTATCCCTTCGAATGTTTCACTGAGAACACTTTTGCAAACAATGATTCTTTCAGACCATAGAGAGCTTACTATTACCGCACTATGTTTATTGAGACTTCGCCACCCATTCTATTACAGTGAGTGTTTTATCAGTGACCTGAGATACCTGATCTCAAAGGGTGCATGTCAGATGACATTAGTGCAGTAGAAAAGTCCATCGAAGAAATTTTAATCAACCTCATGGTTGAGAAGGTGATGTCCATAGGAGTTCAAGCCTCATTGATGAGAGGAGTGCAAGCCTCCCCATCGATTGCTCACGGATCTTGACCATCCTGAGCTACGATCGAGAAAAGAACCAAGAATCATGATGATTTAGCAAATGCAAAGCTAATCCCATCCATCCTACCTGACTACATCCCACCCCTGGCCGGTGTGGTGAGTCGTGACAATGTCCTGAGGGACTTCGACTACATATTCATCACTGCGTACCTCTTGAAGGGAATACGCATAGTTAGACCACAGTTGGAGAGTATTTCGACCTTGAAGATCAACGACCATAACTTAGGAGACCGCAAAATCTATGGCATGCTTGCACCTCACAAATATTTGACCAATACGAAGGGGAAGAAGTTGAAGATAATCCCCCAACCATGGACTATGGACATCGCAAGGTCCACTATCTTGAACGTGATGAAGATACCACACTTTGGAAGGCATCGGGAGGTTAACGCATGCGTTAAACTCTTGATGCAATGCTTCCATAGAGGTTATCTATGTCTAGACAGATGCATCACCATCGATATGGCATTGATCCATAGGATCATCGAATTAAGCATGCAGGGACCAGAACCATGAGACTTTTATCCTGGCAAGGATGCAGATCGTTCCATGGCACAGAAGATTAAAGACACCTGTGGTGATGTGGAGAAGGGGAAGTGACACTACAATGTAGATTCCATTCAAAATGGTGTAGTGCACCTAGCCTGCTAGCTAATCATTGGTAAGTTAGTAAGGAAGAATAGACCTACATAGGTCACAGGGTTCGTCATTGACCTCGTAAGAAAATGCGTGGAAGGACTACAGATGAAATGGGCGAGTTACCTCGTCAAATAGTTAGAACAGGACTATCATGAAGCTCAGGATTAGGGCAGTGAGTTCCATTTCAGTTGGTTTCTAATTCTCATCATGTTCATTGCTTGGGAAATGCCGAAAGGAGATACCTTCCCTGACATTGAGTTGTTCGAGCCACTAGCTGCGAAGTTCACCATGCTCTGGTATTCAAGCGATATGGGGAAACAATGGCAGTCGAACATAGTGTTCCACACCTATTACCTACAGTTGAAGATGACTATTGATTATTTCACTAGTATGACGTCAAACACCCTAGATGGGTTTAGGCCCCTTATGAAGTTCCATGCAGGTAGGCATTTTATTTATATCACTGCGCGTGCAGACGAAAGTAAAGAAGAGAATCACCTCGTAAGAAAATGCGTGGAAGGACTACAGATGAAATGGGCGAGTTACCTCGTCAAATAGTTAGAACAGGACTATCATGAAGCTCAGGATTAGGGCAGTGAGTTCCATTTCAGTTGGTTTCTAATTCTCATCATGTTCATTGCTTGGGAAATGCCGAAAGGAGATACCTTCCCTGACATTGAGTTGTTCGAGCCACTAGCTGCGAAGTTCACCATGCTCTGGTATTCAAGCGATATGGGGAAACAATGGCAGTCGAACATAGTGTTCCACACCTATTACCTACAGTTGAAGATGACTATTGATTATTTCACTAGTATGACGTCAAACACCCTAGATGGGTTTAGGCCCCTTATGAAGTTCCATGCAGGTAGGCATTTTATTTATATCACTGCGCGTGCAGACGAAAGTAAAGAAGAGAATCAATCCTACTACAAGCTCACAAAGGAGAACCTGGAAGAAATCACTAAGTAATGGCCCGCTAGGTTCCTTATACTAGTCGACCAGGTAGAACTATCTGACCCCAACCTAATCAAAAGTTTGGTGATTACTCATGAATATTATGATACACTCAGTATTAGTAGAACAAAGAAGAAAGAAAATGTACAAGAGCTGAGCAGCGCATCAAAAGAGACTACTTCATATCCACCTAGAGGAGGAGGTGGTGACGAATTAGACAAAGAAGAGAACAATGGGGAAAAGGATAAGAAGAATCAAGTAAAAGTAACATAACCACATAATCCCCCTGATGACACAGAGACATCTAGAAAAATAAATGTTTCCCCTATGAAACCTTCTTCATGAAAGAAGTCCAAAGCTAGCAATCCCAAGATGGAGACTGTACTCACGGTGGATGACATCAACCTAACCATCGTTGTTGTCTCAAATACCATAGAAGATATTTTACAGTACAATGAAGAAAAACAACAAACCATGTATGAAAGAATTAAAGCAGAGCTGAGAGTGGTACAACAAGCCCTTCAATCCAGTCAAGCAGTTTCCATTGTTCCCCCGCCATAAGAATAAAAAGAGTTGGGAGATGAGTCTGCCTAACTCCATAAAATAGTTGATGTGACCAAAGCTCGCCTTCGTTGCATGCAGGAAGAAAAAGAACAGGCCACAGTGGCCCTGAAGCAAGAAAAAGAAGAATTCATAGAGAAACTCCAAGTTTCATAGCAGGAGAAAGACAACCTCCAAGTGAAGTTCGTAGAGGATAGAGCATAGATCCAATAGAAGCAATAATAACTTCTCGCAGAGCAGGTTGGAGTTAAAGAAGCAGTCAACAGAGCACTTCACTTTGTGACGGGCTTAGAGAAAATGGAGGAAGACCCAGTGGAGAATCAAGAGGTGAAGCTTGCTAAAGCCATTCAATAGCTCCAACAGAGGATAGAAGAATTGGATTTACAAGAAGTACAAATCACTCCGCAGGACATGCAAGATCAAAGGGAGGAAACTGCTCGAAGCGCAATCCAGCGAATCAAGGCATTATCCCTAGAATGTAAACATCTTAGTAGTCAAAGTGCACAGAATTACGAGTGCCTTACCAAGGACCCTGAATTGAAGACACTGGAGTCACAAATCCTGGAGGAAAAGAAACAAGCATCAATATTACAAGAACAGTTGAATCCCTTGTCAGCAGTCAAGCGAATGAAAATATCCCAAAAACATCACATGGCTCAGAAATAGGTCCATGCCATACAGATTAAAGTCATGCAAGTGACTCTTAGGCTCCAACTAGTGCAGGATGCAACTTGCCTACTCTTTGAGGATATTGAAGGATGAGAAGAAGAACTAGAAAAAGAAGTCATTGTAGTTGAACAACACTTGGAAGGACCTGTGACCGAGGAAGTTATTTAGATTTTCATCGAGCAGAAGGCCTAGGTGAAGCAGTAGGTTGAAGAATCTTGATCCAAGATCGAGGTGTTTGAGGAAGAGTTACCCAGAGTAGAGTGATTTGGGACGAGTCACAGGTGAGTGTTGGGGGCCTATTGGCCCTTGACCAAGTTTTGAATAACCTTGGTCATGTTTGACCTCTTTTGGGACTTCAACAGGCTGGTCGAAGGTGGAGTGCAAGTTGAACCAGAAATCATGGGATCTCGGTCCTTCTTCAGGCACTTTTGGGTTTAGGGTTTATGTAACGGGTATGGAATGTCGAACCATGGGTTTACCCATGTTTTGGCCCATTTTGTAATGTATAAATAGAAATCTAGGTGATGTAAGTAAGGGGGGAATGAAGTCCAATGTGAGCTAAGTGAGAATGGTTATGATGCTTTGTGCATGTTGTGTTGAGATCTTGCAGAGCTAAGTGCAAGTGATTATAAGAAGATGGTGTGTGGTTTGTGTAAGAAGGATTTGTGTTGTGACCTAACTCGAGGACGGAGGATCTAGCAAGGTGCACACAGATATCTTGTCCGATGCAGAGTGGGGTTTTTGGGCTTTGTGCATGTAGGAATATTGAATAAAGATAATAAATAAGTGAAGAGTTGGTGGATGTAGCCCCACACTGGGGTGAACCATGTATATCCTGTGTTATTGTTTCTTTGTGAATTATGGTTTTTTTATTGTTTATGTGATCTAAGTTTAAGTGCAATAATGAATGTTTAGATGAATCTGGTATGATATCTTAGTGCTTAGTGATGTACATGAATGCTAGATATGATCTCTTTCCATGTGCTAAGTTCATAGATGTGTTAGATCTGATTGAATACTACATTGTTCTGTAATTAGGGTTTGGATCTGCGATGTGAATAAGGGTTAACTACTGATGAAGGTTAACTGTTAAGAACTTTGTTAGAGTGGTGTAATCACAGATCTGTGTCCCATCTAGGTTGCATACTTTTGAGTCCTGCAACCACCCCTGCCTCTACCTCGGGTGAGACTTCATCTGCTTTGCAGGTGTTGCCAAAAGGGCTGGTAGTTAGGGTTTTGTTAGTGCATTTTTGAAGCGTTGAACCCCGGGTCTGCCCCTGTGTGTGCCAACAATGGGTGGTAGAGATAATATTCTTGCAGCTTCAACAATTTTGGGGAATAAATGAGTAAGGTGATCGTCCTTATAAATATTACATGGAAAATTCACCTTAGGCCTTTCTCTCTTACCCTTACAAACATTATTATTTTTCCTCTCATTATTACCATTTTCCTTTGGTTTATTATTCTTCCCACCCTTACGATTATTATTACATCCTTTCTACTTATTCTCACCTTGTTAAGAACCAAATATCAATATAGCATAGAAAACCCTCAAAATAAGTACTCAATGCCTTGAAAAAGATATAATTTCAGATAATAAGCCTCTTCGAGGGGGCAACCTCCTTTTACCCCACAAAAATTTTCAAGTACAAGATGATTCAAAATGAAAATGTCTCCTTGGTATATATAGGAGACTAGGAGGTATAATTACAACTAATGGAATAAATACGACAGAAATAAAATAACATTACTAATCTAATATGCCCCAGTTAAGGGGTAG
>JASDQU010371755.1:211889-224795 GCA_032191745.1 Picea mariana | reverse complement strand
GGTGCTAATGTTGTACTAGGAATCCAATGGTTACAATCATTAGGAACAGTGGCTTTTAATTTTCAAGAACTTTTCATGAAATTTTCATTGGAAGGAAAAGAAATTGAGTTAAGAGGTATCACAAGGAAACTCGGTAAAGTGGTAAGCTCTAATGGCATGAAAAAATTATTGAAAAAGGGGCATCAAGGCGTTATTGCACAACTATTCTCACTAGATGTTCAAAAATCTAAGTCATCTATTCCTCAATATCTCCAAGAGATCATTGATAAGCATTCCAAAGTATTTGAAGATATTCCCAAAGGTCTTCCACCCACTCGAAATCATGATCATGAAATTCACCTAATTACTGGGAGTGTTCCTCCTAACATCAGGCCATACAGATACCCTTATGCCCATAAGAGTGAAATTGAGCACATGGTTGAAGAAATGTTAGAGGTTGGCATTATTAAACCTAACCAAAGTTCTTACTTTGCACCAATGGTAATGATATTCAAGAAATATAGCTCATGGCGTATGTGTCCAAATTATAGAGATCTCAACAAGATCACTATTAAAGATAAGTTTCCCATTCCCATCATTGATGAATTGTTAGATGAACTACATGGAGCAATCCATTTCAATAAATTGGATCTTCGTTCAGGGTATCATCAGATTAGAATGAAGGAAGAAGATATCCCAAAAACAAAATTCCAAACTCATGAAGGTCATTATGAATTTTTGGTCATGCCTTTTGGCCTTACAAATGCAACTTCCACATTCCAAGGGTTGATGAATTCCATTTTCAAGCCCTTCCTTCGAAAATTTGTGTTAGTATATTTTGATGATATACTTATCTATAGAAAGTCTTGGGAGGATCATGTGTGACATGTTGACAAGGTGCTACAACTACTAAAGGAGCAACAACTATATGCCAAACCATCCAAATTTTTCTTTGGAGTGAAGGAGGTAGAGTATTTGGGTCATATTGTATCTCATGAAGGTGTCAAGGTAGACCCTAACAAGATTAAGGCCATGATGGACTGGATGATTCCCAAAACATTAAATAATCTTAGAGTATTTTTGGGTTTGACAGGTTACTACCGCAAGTTTGTTCAACACTATGGAAGAATAACAACACCTTTAACGACACTAACTAAAAACGATGCATTTTCATGGACTCCAGAGGCAACTAAAGATTTTGAACAACTTAAAGAGGTGATGTGCAAAGATCTTGTCTTGACCACTCCAAACTTCACAAAAGCCTTTATTATGGAATGTTATGCCTCGGGAAATGGAATTGGTGCTGTCCTAATGCAAGAAGGAAGGCCCTTGGATTTTGAAATTCGAACACTCAAGGGAAAGGACTTACACAAACCCATTTATGAGAAGGAAATGATGGCAATACTACATGCATTGAAGAAATGGCATCCTTACCTAATAGGTAGGCACTTCAAGGTCAAAACAGATCATGATGGTCTTAAATACTTCTTGAAACAAAGACTATCTTCAGAAGAACAACAAAAATGGGTAACCAAGATATTGGGTTATGATTTTGAAATCATCTATAAAAAGGGGAAGAAAAATGTTGTGGCAGATGCACTCTCAATAAAGAATGAATATGTTGAGGCCTTTCTCTATGTTATCTCAATCATCCAACCTGATTGGATAATAGAAGAAAGGGATGAATGGAAGAATGACGAAAAAGTGTGGACTCTCATTCAAAGGTTGCAGCAGGATTCCAGTGCATCATATACATTTACATGGAAAATGATTCACTATGGTACAAATATCACTTATATTTATGTAAGAAATCCCAACTCAAACAAAAGGTACTATTAGAATTGCACACCTCTCCAGTAGGAGGGCACTCAGGATTTTTGAAAACCTACCATAGGGTAAATAAGAATTTTTTTGGGAAGGCCTTAAAACTGATGTTCAAAGGTTTGTGGCAAAATGTTTGGTCTCGCAACAAAATAAGGTGGAAACAATTAAGACCCCAGGTCTTTTACAACCATTAGCCATCCCAAGTCACCGCTCGGAGGAGGTTTCCATGGATTTCATCATAGGGTTACCAAAGTCTGAAGGAAAGAGTGTCATCATGGTGATTGTTGATAGACTGACCAAGTATGCACACTTTTGTGCACTCTCTCATCAAAGCTAGTACAGTTGCCACAACATTCATGGAGATAGTTGAAAAGCTACATGGAAACCCAAAAATTATTGTAAGTGACAGAGATCCCATCTTCACTATACATTTTTGGACATAATTGTTTTCTTGTTTGGGTACTCAATTAGCTCATAGTTCATCCTATCATCCTCAATCTCATGGAAAAACCGAGATAGTGAACAAATGTCTGGAAGGATACCTTCGTTGCTTTGTCTCTAATAAACAAACACAATGGTTCAAATGGTTACCCTTGGTAGAATGGTTGTATAACACTTCCTTTCATACTACAAAAAAAATGACACCATTTATGGCACTCTATGGATACCACCCTCCTTCCATCACTTATTCTCTAAAAGAAAAATCTAAGGTTCAAGCAGTGGAAGATCACATCGAGCATTATCAACAAGTTCTCCAAATATTAAAGGACAACCTGACCATGGCAATAAATCGCATGAAACAAAAAGCAGATCGACATTGTAGTGAAAGAAGTTTTGAAGTAGGGGATTGGGTGTTTTTAAGATTATAACCATAGGAACAAATGTCCCTCAAGCAAGCCAAGAAGGATAATAAATTATCACCAAAGTACTATGGCCCTTATAAAGTGTTGCAAAAGATTGGTACTATGGAATACAAATTGGATTTGCCTGCATCTTCACGAGTACACCCAGTTTTCCATATTTCATGCTTAAAAAAGGTTATAGGTGACAATATCCCAGTTCAATCTATATTTCCAGAACTTGATGAGGAAGAAAAATTCATATTGGAGCCTGAAGCCATCACTGACACAATAATTTGCCAGCTGAGGAATAGATCCATTTCAGAGTATCTCATTAAATGGAGGAAACTACCGACTGAAGATTCCACTTGGGAAGATGATTCTTTTATATAGAAGCATCCAGAGTTACTCAAGCATTGTGGGCAACACTTGTCTCAAGGGGAGGGACATGTTAAGCCCTAATATTGGCTCACTACCCCTTAACTGGGGCATATTAGATTAGTAATGTTATTTTATTTATGTCATATTTATTCCATTAGTTGTAATTATACCTCCTAGTCTCCTATATATACCAAGGAGACATTTTCATTTTGAATCATCTTGTACTTGAAAATTTTTGTGGGGTAAAAGGAGGTTGCCCCCTCGAAGAGGCTTATTATCTGAAATTATATATTTTTCAAGGCGTTGAGTACTTATTTTGAGGATTTTCTATGCTATATTGATATTTGGTTCTTAACAAGGTGAGAATAAGTAGAAAGGATGTAATAATAATCGTAAGGGTGGGAAGAATAATAAACCCAAGGAAAATGGTAATAATGAGAGGATGAATAATAATGTTTGTAAGGGCAATATAGAAAGGCCTAAGGTGAATTTTTCATGTAATATTTGTAAGGACGATCACCTTACTCATTTATTCCCCAAAATTGTTGAAGCTGCAAGAATATTATCTCTACCACCCATTGTTGGCACACACAGGGGTAGACCCGGGGTTCAACGCTTCAAAAATGCACTAACAAAACCCTAACTACCAGCCCTTTCGGCAACACCTGTGAAGCAGATGAAGTCTCACCCGAGGTAGAGGCAGGGGTGGTTGCAGGACTCAAAAGTATGCAACCTAGCTGGGACACAGATCTGTGATTACACAACTATAACAAAGTGCTTAGAAGTTAACCTTCATCCGTAGTTAACCCTTATTCACATCGCAGATCCAAAACCTAATTATAGAACAATGTAGTATTCAATCAGATCTAACACATCTATGAACTTAGCACATGGAAAGAGATCATATCTAGCATTCATTCACATCACTAAGCACTAAGATATCATACCAGATTCATCTAAACATTCATTATTTCACTTAAGCTTAGATCATATAAACAATAAAAAAAACCATAATTCACAAAGAAACAATAACACAGGATATACGTGGTTCACCCCAGTGTGGGGCTACATACACCAACTCTTCACTTATTTATTATCTTTAGTCAATATTCCTACATGCACAAAGCCCAAAAACCCCACTCTGCATCGGACAATATATCTGTGTGCACCTCGCTAGATCCTCTGTCCTCGAGTTAGGTCACAACACAAAGCCTTCTTACACAAACCACACACCATCTTCTTATAATCACTTGCACTTAGCTCTGCAAGATCTCAACACAACATGCACAAAGAATCATAACCATTCTCACTTAGCTCACATTGGACTTCATTCCCCCCTTACTTACATCACCTAGATTTCTATTTATACATTACAAAATGGGCCAAAACATGGGTAAACCCATGGTTCGACATTCCATACCCATTACAGAAACCCTAAACCCAAAAGTGCCCTAAGAAGGACCGAGATCCCATGATTTCTGGTTCAACTTGCACTCTACCTTCGACCAGCCTGTCAAAGTCCCAAAAGAGGTCAAACATGACCAAGGTTCTTCAAAAATTGGTCAAGGGCCAATAGGCCCCCAACACTCACCTGTGAATCGTCCCAAATCACTCTGCTCTGGGTAACTCTTCCTCAAACGCCTCGATCTTGGATCGAGATAATTTGACCTACTGCTTCACATAGGCCTTCTGCTCGATGAAAATATGAATAACTTCCTCGGTCACAGGTCCTTCCAAGTGTTGTTCAACTACAATGACTTATTTTTCTAGTTCTTCTCCTCATCCTTCAAAATCCTCAAAGAGTAGGCAAGTTGCATCCTGCACTGGTTGGAGCCTATGAGTCACTTCCATGACTTTAATCTGTATGGCATGGACCTATTTCTGAGCCATGTGATGTTTTGGGGATATTTTCATTTGCTCGACTGCTGACAAGTGATTCAACTGCGCTTGTACTATTGATGCTTGTTTCTTTTCCTCCAGGATTTGTGACTCTAGTGTCTTCAATTCAGGGTCCTTGGTAAGGCAATCATAATTCTGTGCACTTCGAATACTAAGATGTTTACATTCTAGGGATAATGCCTTGATTCACTAGATTGCGCTTCGAGCAGTTTCCTCCCTTTGATCTCGCATGTCCTACGAAGTGATTTGTACTTCTTGTAAATCCAATTCTTCTATCCTCTATTGGAGCTATTGAATGTCTTTAGCAAGCTTCACCTCTTGATTCTCCACTGGGTCTTCCTCCATTTTCTCTAAGCCCGTCACAAAGTGAAGTGCTCTGTTGACTGCTTCTTTAACTCCAACCTACTCTGCGAGCAGTTATTATTGCTTCTATTGGATCTATGCTCTATCCTCTGCGAACTTCACTTGGAGGTTGTCTTTCTCCTACTATGAAACTTGGAGTTTCTCTATGAATTCTTCTTTTTCTTGCTTCAGGGCCACTGTGGCCTATTCTTTTTCTTCCTGCATACGAAGAAGGGGAGCTTCGGTCACATCAACTATTTTATGGAGTTAGGCAGGCTCATCTCCCAACTCTTTTTCTTCTTATGGCGGGGGAACAATGGACACTGCTCGACTGGATTGAAGGGCTTGTTGTACCGCTCTCAGCTCTTCTTTAATTCTTTCATACATGGTTTCTTGTTTTGCTTCATTGTACTATAAAATATCTTCTATGGTATTTGAGACAACAACGATGGTTAGGTTGATGTCATCCACCGTGAGTACAGTCTCCATCTTGGGCTTGCTAGCTTTGGACTTCTTTCATGAAGAAGGTTTCATAGGGGAAACATTTATTTTCCTAGATGTCTCTGTGTCATCAGGGGGATTATGTGGTTATGTTACTTTGCCTTGATTCTTCTTATCCTTTTCCCCTTTGTTCTCTTCTTTGTCTAATTCGTCACCACCTCCTCCTCCAGGTGGATATGAAGTAGTCTCTTCTGATGCGCTGCTCAGCTCTTGTACATTTTCTTTCTTCTTTGTTCTACTAATACTGAGTGTATCATACTATTCACGAGTAACCACCAAAATTTTGAGTAGGTTGGGGTCGGATAGTTCTACCTGGTCGACTAGTATAAGGAACCTAGCAGGCCATTACTTAGTGATTTCTTCCAGGTTCTCCTTTGTGATCTTGTAGTAGGATTGATTCTCTTATTTACTTTCATCTGCGCACGCAGTGATATAAATAAAATGCCTACTTGCATGGAACTTCATAAGGGGCCTAAACCCGTCTAGGGTGTTCGACGTCATACTAGTGAAATAATCAATAGTCGTCTTCAACTGTAGGTAATAGGTGTGGAACACTGTGTTTGACTGCCATTGTTTCCCCATATCGCTTGAATACCAGAGCATGGTGAACTTCGCAGCTAGTGGATCGAACAACTCAATGTCAGGGAAGGTATCTCCTTTCGGCATTTCCCAAGCAATGAACGCGATGAGAATTAGAAACCAACTGAAATGGAACTCACAGCCCTAATCCTGAGCTTCATGATAGTACTGTTCTAACTATTTGACGAGGTAACTCGCCCATTTCATCTGTAGTCCTTCCACTCATTTTCTTGCGAGGTCAATGATGAACCCTGTGACCTTTGTAGGTCTATTCTTCCTTACTAACTTACCAATGATCAACTAGCAGGCTAGGTGCACTACGCCATTTTGAATGGAATCTACCTTGTAGTGTCACTTCCCCTTCTCCACATCACCATAGGTGTCTTTAATCTTCTACACCATGGAACGATCTGCATCCTTGCCAGGATAAAAGTCTCATGGTTCTGGTCCCTGCATGCTTAATTCGATGATCCTATGGATCAATGCCATATCAATGGTGATGCATCTGTCTAGCCATAGATAACCTCTATGGAAGCATGGCATCAAGAGTTTAATGCACGCGTTAACCTCCTGATGCCTTTCAAAGTGTGGTATCTTCATCACGTTAAAGATAGTGGACCTTGCGATGTCCATAGTCCATGGTTGGGGGATTATCTTCAACTTCTTCCCCTTCGTATTGGTCAAATATTTGTGAGGTGCGAGCATGCCATAGATTTTGCAGTCTCCTAAGTTATGGTCGTTGATCTTTAAGGTCGAAATCCTCTCCAACTGTGGTCTAACTATGCGTATTCCCTTCGGGAGGTACGCAATGATGACTGTGTAGTCGAAGTCCCTCGGGACATTGTCACGACTCACCACACTGGCCAGGGGTGGGATGTAGTCAGGTAGGATGGATGGGATTAGCTTCGCATTTTCCAAATCATCATGATTCTTGGTTCTTTTCTCGATCGTAGCTCAGGATGTTCAAGATCTATGAGCAATCGACAGGGAGGCTTGCACTCCTCTCGTCGATGAGGCTTGAACTCCTATGGACATCACCTTCTCAACCATGAGGTTGATTAAAATTTCTTCGATGGACTTTTCTACTGCACTAATGTCATCCGACATGCACCCTTTGAGATCAGGTATCTCAGGTCACTGATAAAACACTCACTGTAATAGAATGGGTGGCGAAGTCTCAATAAACATAGTGTGGTAATAGTAAGCTCTCTATGGTCTCAAAGAATCATTGTTTGCAAAAGTGTTCTCAGTGAAACGTTTGAAGGGATAAATAGGCAATGTCATAATGGTTTTTTCCAATGGGTCAAAAATCTTTAATCAATAAAATTCCATCTATACTGGCGTGGTCCCAACGGTCCAATGACAAGCTTTCAGGTTATAAATGCTTTCCTAACTGTTCAAGAGCATTGGTATAACAGTCATAATGCCTCCAACGGTCATATTTCTCTTTCATGGATAAGTGTCAATCTGTGTTTTATTGATATTCTGGCGAAGTTCCAGTTCTGGGAACCTTCCTTCTGCGAAGTTCTTTCTGGAGCTTCTTGGAATTTTTCTAATTTTTCTTTCTTCTTGCTGAGATTTCTAGATTTCTTTCCTATAATATGAGTCACTGATTTCCTCTTTCCATTATTGTTCTTATCTTCTCTTGGCATAGTAACTCCACATGTCTACGGATCATTCAAGGGTTCTAAGAGTAATACTTATTCTTTTTTTGGAGTGGGTGCTCTACTCTCTTGTACAAACAGGTGTTTCACATCTTCCTGTGTTCTTTCAACTTTGATGTCCAGATCTCTGGTCCCTAGCAGCTTTGAATTGTTCTCCTATTCTTCTATCAAGTGTGTTATTCTCCTAGTCATGAAATTTCTTATTTCTTTCTTTTTATGTTCTAGATCTTCCTCTTCTTGTTTCCTTCGTGTCTGATCTTTCTCAATCCAGGGCTTTCCTAGCAAAATAGAAAATGGGGTGTTGTTCTCAACAAACTTAATGACCTCAAATTATTCCTCTGTCGAAGTGCCATGAGAACTCATAGATGTTTGGGTAAGTCTTCCACATAGGGTTATTATCTTTCCTCTAAATAATCTTATTCCTCCCAATGAAGGAACCATAAAAGGCTTTCCCAAAATTTCCCAAGTTCTTTATGTCATGATATTCACCTTTGTTTCCTCATCCATAACACAGTGTATGTCAAAGTCTCCTATTGTTTTTTCTATGCACTCTTTCTCTTTGAAGATATCTGATAAACTAATGTCTTTGTGGTCATTCATGGTTTCTTTCATCTACAATAATATAGTCTTTGATTATTTCTGGGATTCTGCCATAGTCTTAGTCTCTTGGCTGTTCTCATGGTTTTCTTGTCTCATATTCATCTTTTCAACCTTAGCAATCATTCTAGGTAAATACAAAACTTCATGGTCCATAGCTTTACAACAAAGAAAACTAGGTATTCTACTAGGGCATTCCTTAGCCAGATGGCTCGGTCTTATGCAACTGTAACAGAGGGTTAATCCTCTCTTTCTCCTAAATGATCCCCAACCTTTTCTATACTGTGCACTAAGATCATAGTAACTAGCCTGCACAAAATTCTTTCTAGGATCTTGCATCCATTTGTTAGTCCAAACATTCTATCTATGCATAGGAATAACATATATTTCATTATTTATATCGGATCTATTCATATCAAATCTTCTTTCTTCTATTTGTACCCTAGCTTTTAGACTAGGACCAAATCTATTAAAATACCTAGGTCCATTCTTTCAAAATAAAAAATTTCACTTATCTTACCTTTAGCAGAGAACAAAGCTTTAAGATCTTACCTCTTTTCTTCAGATCGGGCTTCTCTTCTTAGCACAGAGCTTCACAATTCAAGTAGAATCCTACACACTAAAGAAACAGATCTACGCACAGAGATTTATTTTCTTCAGTTCCCCGTAATCACAGTTTCAGGTCTCGAAAACAGAACCATTTGTTGGCACACATAGGGGAAGACTCGGGGTTCAATGCTTCAACAATGCACCAACAAAACCCTAACTATCGACCCTTTTGGAAACACCTGGGAATCAAATTAAGTCTCACCTGAGGTAGAGGCAGGGGTGGTTGTAGGACTCAAATGTCTGCAATCTAGCTAGGACATAGATCTTTGATTACACCACTCTAACAAAAAACTTAGGAGTTAACTTTCATCAGTAGTTAACCCTTATTCACATCACAGATCCAAACCCTAATTACAAAACAATGCAATATTCAACCAGATATATCACATCTAAGCACTTAGTGCATGGAAAGAGATTAGATCTAGCATTCATTCACATCACTAATCACTAAGATATCATACCAGATTCATCTAAACTTTCATTACTGCACTTAAGATTAAATCATATAAACAATACAACAACCATAATGAACAAAGCAACCATAACATAGTATATACGTGGGTCACCCCAGTGTGGGGCTATGTCCAACAACTCTTCTCTTATTTATTATCTTCAGTCAGTATTCCTACATGCATAGAGCCCAAAAACCCCACTCTGCATAGGACAGGAGATATTCTTGCACCTTGCTAGATCCCCCTTCCCCGAGTTAGGTCACAACACAAAGCCTTCTTACACAATATGCACACCAGATTCTTACAATCACTTGCACTTATCTCTACAAGATCTCAACGCAGCATGCACAAAGCATCATAACCATTCACACTTATCTCACATTGGACTTCATTCCCCCCTTACTTACATCGCCTAGATTTATATTTATACATTACAAAATGGGCCTAAACATGGTTAAACCCATGGGCTAACATCCCATACCCATTACATGAACCCTAAACCCAAATGTTCACTAAGAAGAGGTCGCGATCTCGCAATTTCTTCTTCGACTTGTACTCTACCTTTGACCAACCTGTTGAAGTCCCAAAAGAGGTCAAACATGACCAAGGTTCTCCAAAACTTGGTCCAGGTCCAACACCCTCCGCATTGATGAATCCTTTTCCACATAACCAACACATGGCCTCAATCTCTTTAAACATCGAAAATGTGGCGAATGGAAGTCAAAACCCACCGTCACAAAACAATGATCGTTTGTGAATAAATATGGTCAATTCTCAGGTTAATGTATCCACTTGATCTCTCGATTAAAATTGTTGACAAACTTTAGGTATTCTAGAGTCTCCTCCTCCTCCAGAGATGCCCTTGTAGATTGAAAAAACAAATCCACCACCTCGTATTCTGAAAGGAGTACTCAAGTGCTCTACCCACAATCCTAATGCTAGATTCTCCCATAATTACTTTATCGTTGAGGACCTGGGTCAAACCCCTTGTGCGATGTCAGACCTGGAGGTACTCTAGACATGTCCTTCACAAAGGAATGCCTTACTATTTGCATTAGGATCTCTAGATCCCAGTGGCTCAAAAGTTATTAAGTTTGACATCACAGATGTGAAGACTCGCTTTCCTTACCATGTAGCATTCCAAATCTACGTGGGTTACTCGAACTATACCATAAAGCGTAATGTTGTTGATGAAGCCACTGCAACATGTGTTATGTCCCTACTCTATTGGAAAGCTCTCAGCTCTCTGAATCCCTCTGAGTCTCCGACCATGTTGACTGCTTTTGACGGTCGTTCCTTCTGCCCTCATGGTATTCTTTCTGCCTTTTCGGTGTAGTTAGGTGGGAAGACGGTAGAGGTGGATGTCTAGCTAGTTGATGCACCCCTCAATTATAACTTGTTACTAGGAAGTAATTGTACTTATGCTACAAATTTCGTCGTATCATCCATCTTACGTACTCTTTTTTTCCTCACGATGGGAATATTGTGACGAACGACCAATTTTCCTTTGCATATGCTAGCCCCACTGCATCTGTTGGACCCTTGATCCCCATGGTTGACAATTATCAGCCGACAACTGAGTATATCAGTGTCAGAATGTATTCATCCCTTATGGGTACCTTCAACTTTATGGCATTGGTTCACCATATTTACGCCATGTCCATTGGGCCCATTTCATTAGAGAGGTCTGTTCCTTTCCACACTTCCTATTTTAACGATCCTTGGATCCTACCTTCCCCGAATGCGTATTGTGAAGGTTAGTCACATGCTTGAATGGCCATGCCACTATCAGCAGTAGAGATAGTGTATCAAGCAATTCTTATCTCTTCCGTCAATCCTGATCCTATTGACTCGTAGACAGACAAGGAGGATCCCATTCTTAATCCCATGTGGGCCACTTTGTCATCTTGTTAACATGATTGCC
Organism: Picea mariana; assembly: GCA_032191745.1. NCBI lineage: Eukaryota > Viridiplantae > Streptophyta > Pinopsida > Pinales > Pinaceae > Picea > Picea mariana. Next base: position 213,205 of record JASDQU010371755.1, on the reverse strand, counting down.
TCGATGAGACTTTTCCCTTGGATGAACTTATCATCAAGGCCATGAATGGTTTTGACAAACCATGGGATGGCATGCATCATCGCTCTTATTTCCTACTAAATATTTCTAAAATTGAACAAGATGACTTTCGATCTACTTTGAGTGAGATAGTTGGTCACATTGTAGTTTTTCTTGATACGCATGGCATTTATGACGAAGGAAATATGGAAATTATCTTCATTACCGTAGGGATCAATATCTTTCATAGCCCTGGAAATATTGAAAATGTACACATTGGTGCAGATTGTTCGCTAGAAGAAATCCTGATCTACACCGAATGCTTCAAGGAATTTTGAGATTTATTTTCTTGGTCATATGAAGAGATTCTAGGAATCTACCCTTGAATTGAAAAACATGAGATTAAAACTTACCCAGATGCTAAGCCTATTCGACAATGTATTAGAGCTTTCAATCCCCAGAAGGCCCCTGCTATTAAGGCAGAGGTAGAGAAACTTCTTAATGTTGGATTTATCTACTCGGTTCCCTTGACATAATGGGTATCCAATCCCATTCCTGTGAATAAGAAGCAAGGAAACATCCATGTATGCATGGAGTTTCGTGACCTGAACAAAGCCTATCATAAAGACAACTTCTCAACACCTTTCATCGATCAAATCCTTGATGAGTGTGCTGGAAGCAAAGTTTTTTCTTTCACGGATGGATTTTCAAGGTATAACCAAATTCAAATTAAACCCGAGGATCAACATAAGACAAAATTTATTTGTCCTTGGGGTACTTTTGCATATCATAATATTCCTTTTGGCCCTAAAAACGCCGTAGCAACCTTCCAACGTGCTATAACCTTCACATTCCACGATATTAATCATATAGTCGAAGATTATCTTGAGGATCTTGTTTCTCTCTCTCGTAAGAGAGTGGATCACCCAAAGCACCTTCGACTAATTTTTGAAATATGTCGTCATTATCGAATATGGTTGAACCCTCATAAATGCATCTTTTTCATTAGTTATGGACATCTTCTAGTATTTTTAGTCTCTGAGACTAGAATCATGGTAGATCTGTTAAAGGTTGAGGCAAAACTTTGATTTCCTCTCCCGCGCACTATTCAAAAACTTCAAGGTTTATAGGGGAAAGTGTTAGAAAAACAGGACCGTGGAGCAATAAAATAAAACAAATGCAGAAACAAAACACAGAAGACACACAATACAAGAGAGACACAGATTTACGTGGTTCACCCAGTGTGGGCTACGTCCACCAGAGAAATTGCCAAGTCCTTCCTTTATTATTATCCAGCAAAATGAAGGGATAAAACCTAC
>JASDQU010371755.1:189171-211160 GCA_032191745.1 Picea mariana | reverse complement strand
CCTCTGCACTCCCCCGCGTGGAAGAGTGTACATACTTCTGGGGTGTAAATACTTCATGGGGTATAGACACGGCTGAAAGCAAAGAACCTCTGCATCAGGAAGATAATCAGGCTCCACAACCAACAGAAAGCTAACTTTTTAAGTCGGTTTATAGTAAACTATGCCAATATTACTAAGGGTTTCATGTGTATTTTGAAGAAGGACACCCCTTTTATCTGGGATGAATGAGACCAATAGTTCTTCAATGATTTGAAGAAAGCCTTGGTATCAACGCCTCTGCTAAATTATCCTGACTACAACATAGATTATTTGCTTTATGTCACCGCGTCTGAAGAGACAATTGGTATGGTATTGGTTCAGGAGGATTATGATCTTCGCGAGCACGTCATCTATTATCTTAGTTGAAACTTAGTCGGTCCTGAGCTCAAATATTCTCATGTTGAAAAGATAACTTTGGTTGTCATTAACACAGTTCAACGATTACACCATTATATATTTATTTTCAAAACTATTGTGGTTGCTGATGTCAATCCATTTCAATACATCCTTACTAGGCATATCATAGGGGGAAACACAATAAATGGATTTTCATTTTACAAGAATTCGATCTCGATTTTACTTCTGTGAAATCCAAGAAATCACTAGTCTTTGCAAAGTTAATATTCGACTTCCCATGATTGGAATAGGAGGTTATTAACATTGATTCATTTGCAGATGAACAAATTTTCCTTGTCTTGTCATCTGACCCCTGGTATGGAGACATTGTTCTCTATCTTCAAACTTTGAAGTTCCTCAGTATCTCATGCGAGATGACTGACGATGTGTATGATACCAAGCTAAGAGTTACTTATCATTGGTGACACTTTGTATCATCAAGGAGTAGATAATATCCTTCGTCATTGTTTAACTCACAAAGAAGACGAGTCAATTCTAAATGAATTCCAGAGTTGGGCTTGTGGTGGTCATATATATGGGCTTGCGACAACCTAGAAAATTTTGTGAGCTGATTATTTATGGTTGTATATCTTTAAAGATTGCGTTGAAATGGTTACGAAGTTTCACCCCTTCTAGGTGTTCACTCAGAAAATGCGCTCGCATCCAACCCCTCTCCATCCAGTCATTACCGTCGGTCCCTTCACTGAGTGGGGGGTGGACTTTGTGGATTTCAACCCAACTTTGGCAGGGGGCATCATCACATTATCATGGTCATAGACTACATACTAAGTGGGATGAGGCCATGCCTATAGTTAAATCTGATGGGAATACTATCTCCTTCTTCGTATTCAACAAATTATCGCCAAGTTTGGAATCCCGAGTGAGGTTGTCATTGATCATGGCAGTCACTTTCAAAATGAAATGATGGAAGAGCTAGGATCCAAGATGGGGTTTAAGAATGGTCATTATTCCCCTTAATACCCCCAAGAAAATGGACAGGTAGAGTCCCTAAACAAGTCTCTCAAGATCATTTTGCAGAAAAATGTCAGTGAGAGAAAATCTGATTGGCATATCATGTTATATCCCACACTTTGGGCTTACTGAACCTCGGTCACAACTGCCACCAATTTTTCTCCTTTCCAGTTAGTACACGTTGTGGAGTCGATATTACCTATTTAATGTGAAATAAATTATCTTAGATTGGTAGTTGTGCTCCTACCTGACACTTCCGATCTCGAATGATGCCTCATGCACCTAGAGAGCCTTGACGAGCAATATCGAGACACCTCTACGGCTATCGAAGCGAATAAAGATGTGTCAAGGTCCAATACAATAAGCATGTTTGTCCTCATTTGTACGTTGAGGGTGACTTGGTCCTTTCATACGATCAAGCCAAAGAACCATTGGGGGAAGGCAAGGTCAAACCCATGTGGCACAGTCCCTATATCATGTGACGTGTCTTAGAACAAGGAGCCTATGAATTAGAGGATTATGAAGGGAACATGTTGGTTGAGATCAAGAATGGGCTCTACTTCAAAATATATTAATCTTGAGCCCCAATCTTGGGTGTAACTCTTTGTATACTAATGTAATTTAGTTTATATATATTTTCCTTTTATTTTTTGTCTTCAACTTACTTATCGAGTTTTCCCTTAGTTGGTAGATGTCAATGGAGTCTTCAATCTACTTAGGATTTGTTGATGGATCTAGTCATCATACATGAAACTTGGCTTATGTAGCTTGGATCTCACCCGAGGGTCTACTGGTGTCTTCAGGTGGCGTATGCCTAGGGCCATCCACAAATAATGTGGCAGAATATAACGTTTCTATAGAACTTTTGCGTGATGCCATTTCACATGGTATTCTCTCTTTGGAGGTTCACCTGGATTCCTCGTTAGTATTATGTCAGTTGAATGGTAGTTACCATGTGCGTAACTCTACGTTACTCTGACGATTCCTACAGGTACACCTTTCAGAACAACAATTTGATTTTATTACTTATCATCACATACCTAAGAGTTCTAATTATGTATCCAATGCATATGCTAATTTTGTTTTATACTGGCATTTATCACATAACTAAAGCAAAGAAAACATTATCATCAATGTACACATTGTAACATAAGTAAAGCTGAAGAACCATGTTTTATATATATTTCAAAAAATATGATGTTTACAGTACAAAATTGTGGCTAACACCCTCAGTACACATATACAACAGATAATACAAAGCCATGACATCTACTCATGTGGTTTCGGATGTGTTTCATGATAAAAAACTATGGTATTTGCGAGACGTAGAAAGAGTTACACCCAATCTCTAGGCACGCTAACCACCTGCCGCTGCATAGCCTCCAACAGATCCTCTACCTGAACCATAGAAATAATTTGTGTCAAATGAGATAGGTTGTCGTGCACATTTCAAGGACTCTCTCTGCTTCTCCTCCCACCAGCTCATCTCCTCGGTTCCTCTGACAATGTTGTGGAAGCAAGTTCGGTCATCGCGGAACTACGTATACATCACATACATGTCTAGTTAGTACTTAAACATTATCCAAACATATTTTTGTTTTCCTATACAAAAATACAAAAAAAAAGAAATATTTAAAAAACTTTGACATACCTATGTCCCTATAGGCAGTCCCTGGTGGTAATGGCATGTCAGGGTCCCCTTTGAAGTCGATCCCTGCATAGGGGTATTCATTAAGAGAAATTACCTTCCATATCCACTAGTAAAATAAATCATTGTTGTAGGGTGTGGGCACCCTACCTCCCGCCTATCGTCTCATCACCTTTATCCACCATGCCATGAATGGAACGCAAGGTCCTTGAGGAATGATCTAAACTCTAGGTCCCAAACCTGGAACCCACTCAAAGAAAAATCTACACAAGATGGAAGCAAACCTAATGTTCCTGTTACCACCTTATTTTCATTCTGTCAAATGGATATTCATATTATCCAGTAGCGAGGTTCACCAATCATACACCATGGGTCTCAAGCACTCTATGAAGTAAAACATAAGCGGCCTCGATCCCTGGTGCAACAAAGTTGATCCTGTGATCCGGGTCAAAACGAGGACAACCATATTTAGGCTTAGATTGTTTATCACTTAGATGGAGAATTGACACCCGACCTTCTTGGTCCCTGCAATGCAGTGAGAGCCTATGTATTCTTCTATCTTCATACCACTCCCATCTCCTCGGGATTTGAGGTTCACCATCTCACCTCGACGCGACAATGCTGTGAAGAAATAAATATCCTTGACTTCAATCCTTAATGGTTTCCCATCAAGGTTGAAGCTCTGACTGTCTGGATCCCAGTAACCCATGAGAAACTGTAGCAAGCTCACTTGGGCCCTCATCCCTTAGAGTGCACAAAAATTATACAACCTGCATCTTTTCAAGGACTTTTGGGCCCCCAGATCTCTTTCCACGGCAACATCTACCTCCTCATGTTCCCTTTCCCTCCACTATAGCACCATACTGCAAGAAAAACATCACGTTTTGAGTTAGAAACCATCAAAAACTTTGTTTACGGACATATATGCGGGTTGCAACATTCATAGTCATGTATAGGGATGAGTATACACAGGTTGTATTTTAGACAACTATGTATAATCATGTGTATACATGACCCAATGAATGGTAGCCCGTGTACACCTAAACTTTTAATTTATGCCCTAAATAACTAAACACTTCAAACCTAAATACAAAATGTAATCCACTAGAAAGAAATAGGAGGGGAAGATGAATTACTTGGTCTAGACAGTTATTGATTCCGTCACTCGTAGCTCCCATAATCACCAGTTGATGATTGGAGGTAATTTGGTCCAAAATCCACTATTTGGGTAAAAACGTCAAATGGCATAGTAAATTTTGTTTTTTTTTACTATTTATAGCAATTTTTACCCACTTTTGCATAGTTACAGATAATATTTTCGCCTAATGGACTAATAAAACAGTGGATTGAGGTGCTTTTTGTAGTTTTGTCCAGGGATTCTTACGGTTTTCAACGTTTTGTCGATTGTTCCTAACTTTGGCCAGGTATTTTCACTACCAAGCATATAGGATAAGTATCCATTCCATCATGGACACTTGCATCATCCTATAACTATCAATCATATGCCTTAGGTACGGACCCATTTTTAGCGACACAAAACTTTATATTTGCTATTAGATGTGTCGTTATCAAATGGTAGAGACTTACCAAACATGGGTAACCTAGTTAGATCCCCTACTTCATTTGGTTCCCATGAAGAGATTTTTTCTGTAGGACCGACAGTCCGTTATAGTTAATAGATGACTTTATGTTGAACCTCATTTCTCACTCATAAACATGCTAACCTATACTTAGAGGACTCCTAGGCGAGTTTGATTTAAGCTCTTTTCCTACTCGTTTTCAAAAAGCCAAAAGATTTATGATTGAACTTGTCTCTTGAAAGGAAGTCTATTTGGTCCAAGTTTATCCCCTTTTTAAACCAAGTAGACTAAGATTATGAAAAAGGATATTATTTGGTGTTAAGTTGTGATTGCATCTCATGCCCCTGCTTGCAGTATTGAGCCTATTGTCGATTCTCGCTTTTCATTATAAGTTGTTTTCCTCAACAGTTTTGCATCCTTAACCAAGCGAAGACTTATTTATATCCTTCACAACTTGACACCCTATACCCAGGAGGGAACACTCCCTCGAGTGTCCATCTCCTACATCCACCTCCTTGCATTGAGCATAGGTATGTTCCACTGCTGGAACTATTTTTGATTACTTGCGACACTTGTTTCCTCCTCTGTATCATAGCATTCATTTGACTATGAAAAAAACAAAAAAATATGGGTGAGAAGGGAGTATTATCTTATATTGGCAGCAATCATGTCACCCTTGAACATAGCAAAATTTCTTTTTGAGTCCACTTGTCATCATAATTTTGGGTTTAGCATGGCCTTAGGAAGCTGAGCTCGTTACAAAGAGTTTACTCCTCTGACTAGTTACTCTTCCAACCCCTATGGAGAGTTTGATCAATGTCTCCTACATCTCATGGCTTCATCATTGAGTCTATGCTGCTAGAGTCTTCCATATGTCTCATGCTCTTGTTCAAAGGATGTCTATCAACCTATGTCGTCTATTTCTACTTTGCATATCGACCATACCCTCAATTTGTGTTAGGATCACATGAAGTTGTAGTCCTATTATGCACCTTGGTCCTACTTTACTCATTGGTAGGTAACCTTGAACCCAGCAGTCGACACTTCATCATTGGTCATTGACTGGGTGGTTTCCCTTGTTTTCGATGACAAGASATCTCTTCACACATTGGGATTTGTGCAGTGTCTTGCATTCCATTATCCTTATTGGTGGTTTTCTTTCCTTTGTCAGCAGTTTTACTCATTGGTTGTTATTCATAGGGTATTTTTCATGTACTGTTTGCACTTGGCACATGGGAAAGACGCACAGGTTCATTGGTTCATGAACATGTTCTTCATATGATTTCCTCCAAATCATCAAGCTCCTTCTTTTTACCTCATGTTGAATGATGAGAGATTCCTTAAGGCTCTCCTTTCAGTGGGTCTCCTTCCATCGAATTCAACTCATCTATTCTGGAAATGAGACCTAGAGTCCTATGAGTACCTAGAGGCTTGTAGTCATTAGTGGTAGGTTCTATCACCATCGACAGTTGGGAATACATCAATGTCTCCTAATCAATGGATTCTTCAAGTGTTCAACCCCGACTCATTTATTCACACTTGTAAGAATGTACTGGTGCCTTGATACCTAATTTCATAATTGGTAGGTTGTCTCACATTTGTTAATGGTACACCTCAATGACTGGTAATCAAATGAAGTATCATTGTGGTCAACCTCAACTCCTTTATTCACATGATGTAGATGTGCACCTTTGGAAAATTGTGTAGAAGACTTGAAGACATCATTTTGTAGTCACAACTTTCCTAATTTGTTGCTAAATTTTCATTGGACCAATAACTGTGTGACTTCAACGATCATGCCAGATCATATTGTACTCCATTGTATACATATATCTCCATATTTATTTTGAGATTGGTTTCCCTGGGCCTTGTTCATGACTATGACAGCCTTTGGCATGTAAGCACATTTGTATTTGCCTATTCATGGCCATGGACAATTGTTTGGTATATTTTCACATGGATTTGCTGTGTAATTCAAATTGGCAGCCATGTATGCAAAGTCAGTACATATTGTAATGAGAAACTAGTTCTTCCATATAGGTGCCCATTACTCCACTTCTGGGTGTTTTATAATGTATTTTGGCCATCACAGATACTCCTTTGACCTCACACTTTAGGGGGCATTTGTTATAGCAAGATTTTCCTCACACCATGCAATCTTGCACAAAGGGCCTTTTTCCATTTCCCTATGTAGACTTGAAGTCCATTTTTTCAAATCCTAGAGATAAAAACATAATTTTTCCACATATACACACCCTTCCTATATTACAACATGTGTATACATAGGTTTCACCACTACAACCCGCGTACATCGGGAAATGTGCCCAAATTTGAAAATGGTGTTGGGTTTCCATGTCACGTCACGAGATCAATTATCTTTGGAATTCCATATACTGGAAACTTTCTGATTTGGCCCTTTAGTTCTTGAAGGCTATAAATGAGCCAAATCTGAGCTATGGAAAATAAGAGAAATAATTCAACTTTGAGAGAAAAGTTACTTTGGAGAAATTATTCACTTCACATTGAGTCTGCATCCCTTTGTCCTTTATGTCTGAACACATTGTTCAGCCTCCAAGCTCTTCCCTTATTGATTGAGAACTTCATTTTCTCTCTTATATGAGCTTGCCTTTGGTAGAGGATTGAAGTGGTGGAGGCCCAGCTGGAAGGAACTTAGCTTCTCGGTTCCAAACTGTGCCAACACAAAAGTTTGTAACTCATTTACTTCTGCTGATTATATCTTAATAGAAATGCTCTTTTCTCATCCAATTAATATCTCACAAATATTTGAATTATTATTCCATGGGCATATGTGTTATGAATGTTGATGGATTATACTATTGAATGTGCTAACATCATATATTATCACCATATTCTTTCATTTCTTGGTTGTTGAGTACTAGTTGTAGGTGTATTTCTTTGGGTCAAGTGCTCAATGGTGGACTTCATCGAACGTCTGGACAAGGTAGGCCTATTATCTTATCTTGTTAGTGTATTTTCTTATATAGAATAATTGAGATTAGAATTGATTTCTGTAGTCATTTCTGTATGTTGTGGTTTACCCCTATCCATAGAGAGATTTTCCTCGTAACAGGGTCCAGTTCAGGAAGTATTAGTCAAGGATCTACATCACGCGGAGGTAGTATTTCAACATTCAGGATGGCAGGGCATGATCCTACCATTAGATTACCAGAATTCAAGGGAGAGGCACCAGAGGACCATGAGAAAAACTTGTTCATCTGTGAAAATATCTGGGAATAAAAGCAGATCAAAGATGAGGATACCAAACTTGTGCAGTTGGCCATCACGCTAAGAGACTGCACACTGGATTGGTACATGATCTTATCTAAAAACAGTCCACCAGGAACAACTAGAATGATTATGGATATCAAGAAGCTGATGATAAATGAATTCCAGAAGCCTATCTGAGAGGATCAATACATGAATGAGATGATAGAGATCAGACAGAGACTAGGAGAATTATTTGGGAGATAGACCAACGATTCAAACGATTGAAGGGAAAGTTGAAGTATGTCATGATAGATATGAAACATAGGCATATATTTTTGAATTCACTACTACCACACTTGAAATACCCTTTGAGACAACATAAGTTTCAGACCTAGGAAGAGGCTCTGCAGGAATCCTTGCAACTAGAAGAGAACCAATATCAGAAAAAAATTACAACAATATAGGAGATCAAGGAGGACCTGAAGAATATAAAATTTCAATTAAACCAGAATAGGAGTAAGGAAAAAAGATAAGTTGTTTGGTGTACCACATGTAGGACAGAAGGACACCAAAAGAATGAATGCCCAACATTCACGTAGTACATGGAAACAGGACTGCCAAACCCTTTTCCATTAGGAGGACTATGGTGTGAGATTTGTAAGACGTAGGGGCATGATCCATATCATTTTCCAATGATGCAGAAATACCAGACAGTGCCTAAGAGTTCATATTGAAACTTTTTCAAGTCAGTAGGCCATGATTACAAAGATTTCAGGAAAATGGAGTTGATGAGGGAAATAACATCAGACACCTATAGGTTGTAGGTAGAGATGATGACAGAGCAATTTGCACCACAATATAACCAAGTACCAACCCCATATAACATTGTGCCACAACATTACAACATTGCGTAGCTGTAGTACAATATTGCACAACCACAGTATAATCTCGCACAGTATAACCAGGGGCCTCAGTACAATGCACCGCGAGGAGATCAAGTTGGGTACATAGGTGAAGGATGAGGTAGAGGAGGATTTGTAAGACACAGAGGACCAGTGGTATTCCATAACTGTCAACAACCAGGACACTATGAAAAAGAATGTCCACTTCTACCTACGACATGTATGTATTGTTGCGCATTCGACCATGAAACTGAATATTGTCCAACATTACTAGGGAAGATCCAGGAAAGAGAAATCAGAACAATCAGAATGTTCAATGGACTTCTGCAGAAGTAAGGGATGATGGAAGAAATATCAACATAGTTATGCACGGAGTAGCTAAGACAGGAGATGATGCAGTAAGACAAGATCCAACACAACACCAATGGGTGAAGAAGAATGTCGAACCACAGAACCAGTTTGATGCATAGAACAAAAAGGATATATCCAAGAAATCCATACAAGAATTATTGAAGCCATACATTGCATCTACATCAACTGCGCAACATACTCATGACATACCAACGTATGAGATGCCTTCATCGTTGGATCACACCAATAAAGCACAACCCCTAAGACAAGTAAGTACCATAAAGGATTTTTGCAATCCTATGTTAAACTACTAAATGATCCATAATCTATTAAAGTGTTACAAAATATGTTAGAAACATGTAACATGGATGTAGAGGGAAATCTAGAGAAGAAATCAGTTAATCATCTGCATACAAGGAGGAAAACAAGCATAGAATTCAGATTGAATTCCAACACTGGATATTTCAACATGGGGGATATTATACTAGATTTAGGCTCTGAAGTGAAAGTGCTACCCAAGAAGACATGGAAATGTATGGGAGATCCCACATTAGGATATTCACATGTTCATCTAAAACTAGCAAATCAACACAGGGTTCTGCCAATTGGAAGGCTAAAGGGTGTGACAATAGTTCTGGATGGAGTGCACACTAAAGCCTGTTTCAAAGTGATATAAATAGTGGATGGAAAAACACCTTATCTGGAATTGATTGGATTGTATTGGTCATTTGGAAATTAGGCCAAAATCAATTTGAAGATGAGGAAGATGACATTCAAGTCATGATAGTATAGAGTCATTGTGCCACTAGATTCATCAAAAGGATAAAGGTTTGTAGAAACCACTTGTTTAGACCTATAGGAAACTAACCAGTTATACAAAACCACCGTGTGAGAAGAAGATTATGTGAATCCAACTGTAGATGGGGTACTCAATTGGAGAAGTATGACATCATCCGTGTCAGACTCAGATACAAGGTTGGAAAATTGGCAACAGATATTGCATGAAGTATCTAGAAGAAGATGTGCAAGAATAGACTGCGAAATAAGATGGGTAGGTACAATGATAAGAGAACCTCCCATTTTTCATGGGGTGAATGACTTAGAATAATTCCTAACAAGATACAATGATGAACTGTTATAAAATCATTAGCTCTTAGCTCTAGAAATAACACTCAAGGAAACACCTGTAAGATGGCGAGGTGCACACAAAGGGACAGTCAAGGACTGGTACCAATGTAAGTGATTATTACACATCATATTTGGCACAAAACAGGGAATGAATAAACTATAGAGATATGATGGATAGGGGAAACCAACATAACACTTGATGAAGTGAAGAACAATATGGATAATTACACCACCAAAAGAATGGTCGCATCACTTTATTCACACATTGGAAGGAATTCCAACAAACTCGTATGTAGACCAGGAATTGCATAGAGGCACTATAGAATGGAAAAAATTACAGTAGAATTTTATAGTCACTTTCTCATTTGAACATGAGAACCCCAACATGGATTCAACACTCAAAATGATCAAAGGGGTAATATTCATTCAAGAACCAGAGGTTGAAATTATAACAGAGTATTAACACCGGAACAGACAGATAGTGAAAGAACTATTGTCATGCTACCATGTGCAGGAGGAAGCACCAGATGAAGATGAACCACACAACATTCAAATTATAGAAATTGAAGGAGAAATAAAGGTGGAAGGTCCATCTCTCGAATCAGAAGTATTTTTTGTGCTAATCAAGGTGAAGAAAGTAAATATTGGGACAAATGATAATCCCAACATGGCCAATATTGGAGATTACTGGGATGAAAAGACAGTAGAAAGAATAACAAAGTTATTTCCTGAGTACAATGACCTATTCCCAAAAAACTTTGCAGAGATGAAAGGAATAGTAGGAGAGCTAGGAGAGATGAAGATACCTCTCAAACCCGAGGCTAGATAATTCAGACAATGACTATATAGACTGAACCCAATATATAAGTAGAAAGTAAAAGCATAAATTGACAGAATGTTGGAAGTTGGAATCATAGAACCAGTGGAGGAATATGAATGGGTAAGTCATATGGTAGTTCAGGAGTAGAATCAAGGAGGCATAAGGATATGTGTCGATCTAAGGAAAATGAATGATGCTTTCCTACATGACCCTTTTCCTACCCCTTTCACAGATGAAGTATTATAGAATGTAGGAGGCCAATAAGCATATTCATTCATAGATGGATTCTCAGGCTACCATCAGATCAAGGTAACTCCAAAAGACAGGTACAAGATCACTTTTTCCACAAAATGGGGATCCTACCAGTACAAATTCATGCCTTTTGGACTGAAGAATGCACCAACAATATTCTCAAGAGTATTCATAGTTGCATTCAAAGAATTCATCCATCATTTTTTAGAAGTATATATGGATGATTTGAAAGTCTACAATATATTGAAATATCATGTAGAGGTATTAAGGCTGATCTTGGAAAGATGCAAGCAGTGTTATATATCAATAAATATCAATAATTACATCTTTGGGACACCTTTTGGGATATTATTGGGCCATATAGTGTGAAAACAAGGCTTGTTGGTAGATCTTGCCAAGATTGTAGTGATTGTCAATTTACCACCACCAAAATATATACATCAGTTGAGAGAAACATTGGGACAGATAGGCTAGTATAGGAAATTCATAAAAGGGTATGTGTAGATCAATGCACCGATGGAGAAACTGTTGAAAAAATATAGTAAATTTTAGTGGAATGAGGACTGTCAGTGGGGGTTGAACACTCTAAAAGATAAGATGGTAACAACACTGATACTAGTATTCCTATATTGGGAAAAGACATTTAATGTGCATGTATATGCATAAGCCATAATGATGCAGGAGCATCACTCCAACCCAGCTACACGCCAGCTAGCCATCACATCAAGCGTGCATTCAATGGAAGGAGAGAGGCGCAGCCCTCACTTTTTTAAAATTTTGAAAAATTGTATTCAATGTTGTAAGGCTGGTAGAGCCAAAAGCCATGCATGTGCGTAGGCTTTAGATAAAGGTTTCCTTAAATGGTTTTAAGGTTGAGATCTAGATCCAATTCGGACTAGAAAACCATTCAATGTAATTGAATGCAAATTAATGAGAGTTGGTGAGATGGAGGAAAGAGCTTGAGGAGCTCCTCCTGGTAAAAAGGATCTTCTTTGAATCTAGATTTAGTAGAGGCAGAGAAGAATAGAGAGAATAGGTTAGAGAGGAGAGGAAGCAGTGACTTTTGTTGTAGTCCAAGCTCACATTGTAAAGAGGCATTTCATATTAATACAATCATACCAGTTTTTCCTACATGTTTTTGTTCAGGTGTTTGTGAGTTCATGAATGAATGTCTTTATGTTCTTATGATATGCTGTAGATGTATGTTTGTACACATTTGCAAGTTACAGACATAAATTCTTGTCTGTTGGGTTCTTTGATTCTAGGTATTATTCTTTGAGACTTCATGCAAGAGGTTGCATGAAAGAACACTGCAAGTTTTGTAAGCCAGTGCATAGAGTGCACTTCTGAATTCTGTGGAATTTAGGCAGAGACGTGCTAGGAGGGCGCACTAGAGGAAATATTGGACTCAAAGGAAAAAACCCCTAGGATTGTTGAACATCCTGAAGGAGAGACTGTGTAGAGGAGCGCACAGAGAGGGAAGACAGGACGTCTGAAGTTCTGTGAATCTCTGCCAAGAGGGAATTGAGAAAGTGCATAGAATGCATAGAAGAATTCTATTTCGACTTCAGAGAGAGAGAAAACATAATCACTAAGGATTTTGTGGAAGCTCTTCCAGGAGGGCATTGAGTAGTTGCATAGAGTGCACAGAAGGACTCTTTTTGAGTTCTGTTGGGAAGAGAAGTGTCAAGGAGAGACACTCACAGAGTTACTGAATACTCTGTTAGGCTTAGAAAGGAGGGCTTGAGCAGAAGGTCGTCAGGAGGACACCATATTTTCCTTTGAGGACACATAAGGGTGAGTCCCCTAGAGGCTTGTGTAAACAAATCTTAGTAAGGATAGTGCCTTGGCACATTGAGTAACAACAGAGTGAGAAGAAGGTTGAGAAACCCTTTGAGGTTTCACAGTCGACAAAGCTCAGTAGGGATAGCATTCCTAGAATGCAGGAGATATCCAAAGGAATTGAGATATCAGAGGAAGCAAAGGTTGAGGCCTTTGAAACCTCATAAAATCTCCCAAGGGGAGGGAGGAAGTTCTCAAGTTCAGGACGGAGAACAACTACCGTTAGATCAGTTGGAGAGATGTGATATGGACCATCGAGTTTCATGTCCTGAGAACAGGAGGAGAGAGCACATAAGATTAGATTTTGGCTGTCAGATCTAGCATTGATATCCGACAACCATTGGATCGAGCGAAGATGCAGGGAGTTTAATCTGTGGAAGCCACACATAAGAGAAGAAACAAATGGTGGAGACACTTTGTGGAGAAGTGTGAAATCTCGTAGGCTGTCAGATCTCGCAGATCTGTGGGGAAGTTAAGACTGAGCATATCTTATTTTTCAGAGCTCAGGAGGAGTAGCGACCATTGGATGAGAAGAAACAGGAGCTGTTGATCCCCCTTTGGAGTGGAATTTTAGCATTTTGGTATTCCAAGGTTCGGCATTTCGGAAATAATGATGACAAGGAGCCGGGGCACTTTGGGTTGAAAACCCCAAAGTCATGAAACACAACATGTATTTGGAGTAGGGATGTGGTCACGGAGGAAGCAGTCACATGGACCGAGATTTGGTCATGGACCAATCGTCGTTAAGCCCATTTTAGCATTTCATCATTTCGGGGTCTGGGAAGTAGATGGGGCTGTGACTTTGGAATCAAGAGTTTCAAACTCCCAGTTCAGGGAATCCTGAAGAGCGAAAGGAAAAATTCCCGAAAGTTTGAGGGACAATAGTCATTGGGGCCCAATCAGGTTCTGGGATTTTGGGACTCAAGAGGTAGATTTGCATGGTCAACAAAACTCCTGAAATCACGAAAAGAGAAACGTTGAAAGGTGGGTCCCAAGTATCACTCAAAGGATATGTGTGACGAAAGTCAAAGGAGTGGTCAAGGTTCAGTGAAAATCCCGAAAGACCATCGATCTCACCAAAGGAGAAATTTCAGAATTTGGGGACTTATAAAGGAAGAGGAACAGTTGTTGGTTGTTCGCTCAAGTCCCGAAAAACCAAAATCAGTGGGCAAGAAGTGGCGTGTGTTCGACGCATTATCTGAAATTCATTTTTTGATAAAATGTCTCGATCATATTTATTGATCAGGTGCATAGAGTTAGCACCCTGTGTTTGATCACATAGGTATAACTCATAAGGACTTGTGGATACACCCTTGTGTGTGTGAGATATTCCCTGTGGGGAAAATCGAAGAATCAATCTGACTCAGGGAAAGGTTTAGAGCTATCCTAAGACCGGGAGGTCGCACAGAACCTACTGAGGTAGGGGGTGCTGCACCACATAACACTTGGAGATATTTTTGCGCAGCCAGGAGAAGGAGAGTTAGATCATCCTATAACATTTTCAAGCATAAAATTGTCAGAGTCAGAGAAGAAATACAATACTACAGAAAGAGAAGGCCTAGAAATGGTATATGCACTGCAGAAGTTCATACACTATCTACTTGGGAAATATTTTAAAATGTTCACAGATTATTTTTCCCTCAAATACGTAGTCAATAAGCCAGTGTTGGGGGAGAGGATTTTTAGATGGTTACTGTTGTTTTAGGAGTTTGAATTTGAAGTGATATTCAAGCCAGAGAAGTTGAATGCATGACTCGACCACCTGTAAAGGATCACCAATGGAGAGGAACTTACAAATTTAGAGGGCAACTTCCCTGAGGCACAATTATTTTAAGTCCAAGTAGCTGATGAATATTTTTCTGACATCATTCAATACTTGAGCACAAGGACTGTGCCACAATAATTCAACACTTCACAGAAGAAAAATTGGGTATTCATAGTTATAGACTATCAATTGATTGCAGGACACTTATACAAGATTGACGCAGACAACATCCTCAGAAGATGTGTACTAGAACATGAAAGGCCTAGGATTTTAGTAGAGATTCATGAGGGAATAGATGGAGGACATTATGTAGTAGAAGCTACCATGCAGAAGGTATTTCTCATAGGATTATGGTGGCCAACCATCCACAGAGATGAAAAGGACTACTTCCAAAGATGCTATGTATGTAAGAGGGTTGGTATACCTAATAGAAGAGATGAGATGCCCCTAAGACCACAAGTCACCTTGAAAGTATTCAAAAAATGGGAAATATATTTTGTGGGACCAATGAATCCATCGACAAAGAGGTATATCATTATTGTGAAAAAGTACTTAGCAAGACGGGCAGAGGAAGCACCAGTAAAATATTGTAGCGTAGAGACAACAACACACTTCTTGTTTGAGAAATTCATCACTAGATTTGGATTCCCAAGGATTTTTATGAGTGACCAAGGCACTTCATCAATAGTACTATCAAGGCTATGACTAAGGAGTTTGAATTCTATCATCAAAAGAGTACAACAAATCACCCTCAGGAAAAGGGAACAGTGGAAGCCTTTAATAACATCCTAGAGAATACATTGACAAAGATCTACAATGTCAACAGGGACGATTGGAAATTGAAGATACCAACTATATTATGGGATATAGGACTACATGGAAAAATTGGATAGGGAAGACACCATTTCATGTTGGTGTATGGATAAGAAGCAGTGGTTCCATCAGAATTTTTAGTACCTAGTATGCGCATCGCAGCAATCACCAACATGACAGAATGAGGCACGATACAAGAAAGGCTAAGTCAAATTATGGTGATGGAAGAAGATAGGATTCTAGCATGATTTCACCAAGAAGTACATAAATAAAGGGACAAAGCTTGGCATGACAAAAATATTAAAAGGAAGAGTTTCAAGGAGGGAGACCTAGTCTTAGTGTATGATAGTAAATTTCTTCATCACTCAAGAAAATTCAGAATGCATTGGTTGGGACCATATGAAGTGAAGACTATCACAGATGGGAGAGATGTACAGTTGAAATATTTAGGAGGTACATAACTCAGAGTAATGATCAATGGGATTCGACCTCCTAGTACTTAGAAATTTACCACATAGTAAAGAGATATGTATATAGTGTATTATAGTTGAAAAAAAAGGGGTTACCGTGCCAGACATCAGAACACTGCGTGCAAGAAAAATGGCCTTAGCACGATGAAAATAAAATGTCCACGTGCAATGGATAAATGACATATCACACACTTGGAGAAATCAGTGTGCAAGAAAAAGGACCAACAGTCAGAAAAGGCGGAAATTTGAAAAATGGTGGTTATGATAGAAAGGCACCAACTGGTAGCAATTATGGTTAGAAAAGGAGGAAATTTGAAAAATGGAGGTTACGATAGAAAGGCACCAATTGGAAGCAATTATGAAATTCAATGCAAAATTATGAATAAAGCACCATTACATTAATCAACGTTGGGGAAACTTCTTCAAGAATATTCACCACTCGCCTATATGAAGGGAAACTCGGGCAACATAAGATCCATTGTGAAATCGTGAAATTGTAGAGAGATAAAGCACGCAGAGCCAAAGTGATTTGACACAAGGTGAACCAATAAAGAGTAATTTATCAAAAAACAACCACTACCCATGATGGCACCACCAAATATGGGTGCGTCGATCCAAGCAGAGAGGAAAACACAAAGTAGTAGGGTAGCATGGGAGGCACTAGATCCAGGAACGAAAACCAAACAACCCAATGAATTCGTCGACATTGATGCAATTCTGTCGCCGGATGAGGCTCCCATAGACCCTACGCCAGTGGTGGAGGAAAGGCAGGTTCCAGCTGCGTCATCCATTGAAGTTGACTTGATAGCAATGTGCAAGGACATCCCATGCATAACACAAAACAACCATCATAAAATGCAACAGTTGAAGGTGTCCCGTAGGTAAATGGACAAGTTATTGCATAGATGGAGGTAGAAGTACTCGACAACACCAGAGGAGAAATCATGCAAGTGCAAGAGGGTCTGTTAGAGGACATAACTAGTCAACTAGACCTTGATGTAGAAAGAAGACAAATGGAGGTGGTGTCCTCAAGTCAACAGACAAAGCAAAAGGGAAAAAATGCTATGATGCAGTCTTCACGGAGGAAGTTGGACACAATAATTGTTCTCCCACGCATTCCATAAGGAGTGAAAACCATGCCAAAACATTTAGGTTGCGTGGATAAAATGAGGTACTTGGACCATGATGTGGCCAACGCAGGCAAGTTCCCTGAATTTGCACATCAGGTCTATTTGGACAACATAGGGATAGGACCCTTTGGAGACCCCATCCTACAACCAAATCCATGGGATGTTGTCATAGAAAACAAAGGGATCCTCAACCTGTTGGATATTTCCCACTTTGAAATGGGGTAGGAGGTGGACAACTACATCAAGTAGTTGATAACGGTCCTCCATGGATGATTCCTCTGGATGGAAAAACCCATGTCCATAGAAGTAGAGATAATCATAGCAATCATAGGATTGTTGTCAATGGGTGAGAACCTCATGCAGTATCTAGATGAAAAAACTAAGGATAGGGCACTGGTAGAATAAATGAAGAGAACATATGTGATAGAGAGGGGGTTTCACGACATAATTTTCAAAAGGATTAGTGAATCCATGACATAGATGGCCACTAAACTCATGGCCTGAAAAATGATGCAAAATTGTTGCAAGGAAGAAGTCCATGTCAGGGTTGTCACAACTGCAATGTAGCGTGCAAATGGCACGTCATTCAGTTGGGCCCCTTACCTTCTCAACCCATTCATGGAGGACTCAGAATACATGTAGGACCTCGACACAGATTTCTACTACACATGGCTACCCATGTTGATCGCGCTGATGGGGTGGAAAAAATCCCCATATTCATACTTTTGTAGATAGATAGGTAAGTGCCACACAACACGATACACGTCATTGGGGAGCAACTTTGACCCCAAGCATAGAATCACAAACAAGGGTAAATTTTCCAGGTACTTTGCAGAGATTTAAGAGGGTATAGCCAACACTTGGTGAATAACCCTAGAGGTAGTCACGTAGTTCAAGGACATCATCAACTTCAAGGCATCCAGGCATAATATGTGCATCCAAGCACACAAGGATAGAGGAAAGGAGTGGTTGCAATTGAGATACTATGTCACAGAGGAAGACATAGAGATGGCCATGAGAGATTGTCCTGATGACTGGAAGATCCCAGTCTTACATCAGGAAGTGCCTAAGGGCATGGATGTGGATGTAGGGTAGGCCAAGACACCTGTAGGAGACAATGTTGTGCCAAAAAATCTGAAACCAACACAGAAGCTGATGCAACAAAAGAAGGGGGGTGAAAAAAGAAGGATTTGCAAGAAGGAAAGAAGGACACTACCTCTCAACAAAAAGACCAAGGTGTGGGGGCTATGGGAACACAAGGAACCCCCTTAGAATATACTCCCTAAGAACCAGGGCCACCTAAACAACCAATTTCATAGTCAAGAAGAATGCGCAAGAAGAAAAAGGCACACAAATAACTTCACGAGTACATAATCACAGAGGATGACACTGAGCTTGTGGCTGAAAAGGTGCAAGACTGCATCATAAAAGACTTTGAAGAAGCAAATCACCAAAGCGGGAAGACACAAGATGACTTGGCTAGTATAAGATAGGTCCTCGATAAAATCAGGACCGCACAAAGGTCTGAAAGGGGAACATAATCCATCCCCGAGGGAGAAACAACAATGGTGATAAGGACTATGCCACAAACGTAAAATACTATTCACAAAACTACACAAGTGAGTCCAACATTCAACATCACAAAGGACATGTTGAGGATGAATGAAACCGAAACACATACGCCACTGAAAGAGCTAGCTCAGGTCAACATGGTATTATCTAAGATACCAACAAAGGCATTGTACATACTACAAGTCAGCGTAGTGTAGGAGGTGCAGTCACACATGAGGATAGATGCAAAAAAAATATAGGAAACTAAAAATGACAAGGAATTATTGGATCTCATGCTTGAACAAGTAAAGTTTGAGACCAAATAAGAGAAATAACACACAAATAAAATTTAACAGGAGGTGACAATAGTCTACAACCACCTTCGAGACAACACACAAGCCAAGAGTCCAAGCACAGAGCAAAAACACAATCAAATTTCCCAAACCATCGACCACTATGGGCAACAGATTGAGGAACTAAAGGAAAATCCAACTCCAACGACTCCACCTGAGGTTAGGGAGCAAAGGAAAGAAAAATATGCACTCCAACTATGAGAGTAGGAGAATCAAGTTAACAAAGTAGCATAATTGTTTGAAAAAACAAGGGATATTTGGATAGTGTTGGAGGAAGAGAGGATAAATGTTGAAATCCAGGACCTCAAGCAGAGGAAAAAGATGATGGGCATCATTGAGCATTAAAAAGGAAAGCATGAGATGAATATATTACAGGCCAAACTAAATACGGCGCAGGCACACAAACTAGAGAGATAGGCATAGATGGAACCCCTCCAAGAGAAAGCAACATAAATGATTGCACAACTGGAGGCAAAGAAGAAGAACATGGCGCAGACATAGGTGGAATGCACATCCATGGTTCAGAAGGAAGTTACAATGCAAAACTTAAAAGTGCTTACAGAAAAGGCCATGCAGGTCCAAACATGGGGAAGAGGAAAGGAAGACAAGTTCCATAGTATAGCAGAGGTTGTCAAGGGGGAGAGCAGTGCCTAGGTGGCTCGAGACAAGCCATATATTAGTGTTGGGGGCCTATTGGATGCATGCCCATTTTTGAATAAAGACTAATTTTGGAGAACAAAGCACAAAAAAAAGGAAAAGACAACTGGCAGGAAAAGCAGCACGTGCAAGGTAAACATGCATGCAGAGGAGGAAAGCATGCAAGGAACACATGCAATAAGACCTAACCATTCGAGGGTTAGGATTTTGGTAAGAATATGTAATGGCTAGTAAGTCAAAAATACGTATAAATAAGTACCTAGGAGGTTTAGGTTGAGGTTGGGAGTTGGTTATTGTGTTGATTGGTCATTTTTTCTATGTTGTTCGAAGACTAAATGTCTATAACATCCGATCCAATTTTGTAAGTGGTTGAGATGAGGAGAAAAAATAAGGTAGATCTTGAGGTTTAGATCATGGGATGAGGAGCTTGGTGTGATATAGTGTGCCTCATTGTAGAAAAAGACATGTTTTCATGCAGAGTTGTAATGTGCAAGGTGTTGTAGTTTTGGAAACATAATAATAAAAGATAAGAGAAACCAATTCTTTGTGGATGTATCCCAGGAGGGGTTAACCATGGTAGATCATGTGTTATGTGATTGAATGTTATGTATCTCCTTTTTTTTAATGATTAGATGTTAGAAACATGTATGAATGACTTAGTTAGATCTTTTAATTTACATGTATGTGTAAGAATGACAGATTAATCAAGGTAAGTTGAATGTTAGATTAAACAAATGAAGATAACAAAGGTTAATTCCAGATCCCCACTTATTCCCAGGCTACAAGCACCTAAGCATTGTAGCCACCCATAAGAACTATCTCGGGTGAGACTGTGTAGTGCATATTTTGCATTGTTTTGCCTTATGGTTTACCAAGAGGGATGATATTTTTAGAGGGGTGTTGTGCATTTTGGAAAGAGATATTTAGGTTTCTTAGTGTGTTTTGGAAATATCTATTTAGGTTATCTGGGAGGGAGTTGACACCTAGTACTAGCTATCACCCCCCGACAAATGGACAAACTAATTAGTGAACAAATGGGTAGAAGGGTACCTGAGGAAATATGTGTCAGGAAAACAATGAGCATGGATAAAATGGTTGCATCTCGGGGAGAATTGTTACAACACCACTCATCACATGTCCATCGAGATGAGTCCATTTAGGGTGTTGTATGGCTATGATGCCCCATCATTTGTATATTTTTCATTTGGAGAGAGCAAGTCTCCCAAGGCCAAGGACTGGTTGCAGGAAAGTCAGGACATCTTGAGGATCCTAAAGGAGAATTTATAGGTTGCTCAGAACCAACATAAGGTTTATGCAGATATGCGTTGGTTGGAGAACAATTTTTAGGTCAGGGACCTAGTCTTTCTTAGGCTACATTCTTACCGAAAATATTCACTGAATAAGAATAGTGCAGAGAAGTTGAAACCTCATTTTTACAAACCCTACAGAGTGATCACGAGATTTGGAGAGGTGGCATATAAGGTGGAGCTACCATGATGCAGGAGCATCGCAATTACCAAAGCAAGCGTGGAGCCAGCGCATGTGTTTTTAACACACGACATATTGCTTTGAAAACTATTGGGAAATGATGCGCCAAACCTTCAATGAATAATTTATGAAGGAGATCCTTTTGTATATTGTATTGGACCTTGAGCGACACGCTCTCGTCCTTAGTAGATAGGAGGCATTTAATTTAGTTAATGCTAGTAGATAGGATTTTAATTCTAGATTTGATATCCTAGAGTCCGAGAGGGAAAATGGATATAGACACCCTCATTGTACCATTGTAACATTATGGAAGCATTCAGGAGAAGAGAAGAGCAAGCAGAGAACAGTGTATGAAGAACACCCATGTACATGCATTTGAATTAATAGAAGAAAGATTTAATTCAAATTCATGGTTTGTGTTGTTTCTCTGTGTATATTATTGATGTGCTCATGAATGTTTGTTTCCTTTCATGCATTTTCTTTTATATGTTGTACATGTGATTCCATGTTTCAATTGAAGTCTGAAGGGGAGATGGAATAAGTTTCAATTGCTTCTCTATCTGAGCCAGGAGATTCCTGCAAGGTGTGCAGTCGAAAATCATCT
>JASDQU010371755.1:170497-189151 GCA_032191745.1 Picea mariana | reverse complement strand
GTGTATATTATTGATGTGCTCATGAATGTTTGTTTCCTTTCATGCATTTTCTTTTATATGTTGTACATGTGATTCCATGTTTCAATTGAAGTCTGAAGGGGAGATGGAATAAGTTTCAATTGCTTCTCTATCTGAGCCAGGAGATTCCTGCAAGGTGTGCAGTCGAAAATCATCTGCAAGGAGTGCATTGATGGAGGCTCAGATAGTTTAACTCTTGTTCTTATTCACCCAGAAGTGGAAGTGGGTTTCTGAAGCCGTGTAAGGAGTGCGCAGACTGAAGAGGAAGTCTCAGTCATGAGTCTGAGAAGGAAGCTTTGGAGGACTACTGCTGCAGGCGTGCGCAGAGTCAAAGAAGGTCGAACACTTGAAGTGGTTGTAGCGTTGCCGAAAGGAGTGCATGCAAAGAATATCTCTTTTCTAAGAGACCGAGAAGTTGTGAAGAGAGCTCAGGAGGAAGAGAGACCTTCATAATTATTGGAAGGTTGCACAAGAGGTTTTCGTGCCAAGAAATCCCTAAGGGGAAAGAAATCGACGGTCAGGATCTTACTGGGGAGATTGATAAAACCCGTCAGCTGTTGGATCTCGCGGAGGTGTGAGGAGGTTACAATCACACCAGAGCCCAAGCTCGAGAGGCTTCTGAACCGTTGGATCAACAAGTGATTTCCCGTTATCCGTTAGATCTCGAGGAGTTGCGTAGGGGTTAAGCCCTAGTGTGCAGAGGAGAAGTCCCGGACAAGTCATCGGGATACTGGAGGCATAAGGGTTTTGAAGTTCGAGAGAACTGAAACCTTTCGAGTCTTGAAATTATGGGACAATCCTAGTTGTTGATCTCGGCAGGACATGCGTCAGGCATCAAGAGAGGAGTCAAGATTTAACACATCGCGGATTCCAGGAGTTAAGAAATCGTTGCATCCAAAATCGCGATCCGTGAAATCACAATAAGCTCAGAACCATCCATCAGTAGGGACGCGTTTCGGGAGATCCGAGGAAGTCGTGAATCAGAGTATCGGGGTTTCCGAAGGTAAGAAACTCTTTCACATTGGAGTCGCGATTCACGATATCCCGATGAGCTTTGAACCATCCATCAGTGAGGATGCATGGCAAGAGATCGCGAAGAGTCGGAGTTCGGGGCATCAGAGTTTCTGGAAGCAGGAAACTCTTGCTACTTGAAGTCACGATCCACGATATCCCGATGGGAGAGTCGTGTAGGCCACAACGAGAGATAGTAGAGGACAGGTGGTAGGTCAGATCGGGGATCCTGAGGATGCAGAGTCTATACACTCCATTTTCTCGAAGTCTGAAGCCCCGATACAATGGGTATTGTGGTCACATGGACCGGGAGACCTAGCAGAGAGTGCCATCGCAAATTGGGAATCGGAGAATCGAGGAGCTAGGTTCTCGCAACACCGTAGGTGCCGATTTCCTGACAGCAGAAAGTCTCGATAAGGTGGGATAAGGTCAGCGTTGAGTGAGACATCGGGAGTCGGGGATCCATGAGGGGAGTGGATCATGACCTTGTAAGTGCCGATTTCGTGATGGGGAAATTCCCGACAAGAGCAAGGAAAGCGTTGGTGAATTTTCATCGGGTCTTAGGGATTTGTGAAACCCGAACCTGTGATTCCAAGACTCGAGATCACGCGAAGTCCGATTTCCTGATTTGGAGTAGGGAGATCATAAGGAGTATTCTGTGGGTATTGAAAATTCCCGATAAGGGAATTGAAGAGCATTTCAGTTCTTTGGGCCAAGGGAAGAGAAGATCCTGTGGGAGAGGATGTGCCTTGGGTGGCGCATTTGCGTCAGAGTGGTATCAGAGCTAGAAAATTTGTTTGCTTTCCGTAGCAGAGAAGAAAAGAAAATTTCACCATGCCACTGAGAAGAGAGAGACATTCACCCGATCCAGAGGATAGGGAGAACCAGAGAATAAGAGGGAGACAAGCACAAAATCTAGAAATGGAGAGGCAGATACATGATCTCTGAGCGAGACTAGAAGATATGGAGGCAGCATAGAGACGCATAGCCAGTACTGGAGATCTAAGTGAATATGAAGGCGAAGTTGAAGCTGAAAAACAAGAAGAAGTTGTAGCCGAAGATGCGGCCAATGAGCGATTAATTAAGGCTATCCCCCGGATGAGTTCGAAAACCAAGATGGATATTCCAGTCTATGAGGGAAATCTGGATGCAGAGGAGCTACTGGATTGGATCCGAGCTTTTGAAACTTATTTCGATTATGAAGATGTCGAAGAAGATAAGAAGGTTAGGCATGCTGTCACAAGATTGAATGGACACACAGCATTATGGTGGGACGAGCTTCAAGCAGATAGACTCTGCAAAGGAAAGTAAAAGATTAAGAGATGGGATTGAATGATTGAAAAGATGAAGGCAAAGTTCATCCCAAGGGATTGTCAAATCACACTATTCAGGAGAATGCAGAACCTGAGACAGAAGTTGATGACAGTGAAGGAGTATACTGAGGAATTCTACAAGCTAAATATCAGAGCAAGTCATAGGGAGAGCGATGATGAAAAAGTTGCCAGGTATATGAATGGATTGAGATACGATATCTAGGACGAGATGAGTATGAAAACCATCCGAACGGTGGGGGATACATATCAAATGGCGTTGAAAGCTGAAGAGAAGCTGAGTCGTAAGCCAGGACAATGAGGATGAGGTAGGAGCCAGCCCAAAGGTAAGTCAGTTTCCCAAGATAGGTTCCAGAAATTCAAGGATGACTGGAAGAATCCTCAGACTAGAATAGAAAGAGGTGGAAGTTCACAGTGAGGCCAGCACGCTGAACAACAAGGGTAGCATACAGAACAGGGTAGAGGATACGCTGATAATAACACATTTTCTTGTATCAGAGGTAGAGGAAGAGGCAGAGGTGGAGTCATCACATGCTTCACGTGTGGAAAGAATGGGCACAAGTTATTTGACTGTCCAGATAAGAAGAAGGATGGAGGAGAAGCTCACATCACCGAGGCATAGAGGCGAGATGTTGAAGCAGAAGACGCAGAAGACGAAAGGTCATTGATGATGCGTAAATTTCTCTTAACACCCGAGAAGGAGGTGGAGGACACAGCTCAAAGAAATAGACTTTTCAGAACTGCATGCAAGACCAAAGACATGGTGTGAAAGGTTATCGTGGATAGCGGTAGCACAGATAATCTCGTTTCAATCGAGATGGTGGAGAAACTGGAACTGGAGACGATTGATCATCCGAGTCCATATAAAGTTTCATGGCTACAGAAAGGACATTAGGTAAATGTCACTAAACAATGTTTAGTTGAATTTAAAATTGGAGGGTAAAACGATAAAATACTCTATGATGTTATCCCTATGGATGTATGTCATTTATTGCTGGGTAGACCATGGCAATATGACAGGAACGTAGTTCATGATGGGAAGATGAATACGTATACTTTGGAGAAGAATGGAAGAACACATATGCTACTTCCAATTAAAGATAAAGAAGTAAAACTAGAATCGAGAAATAATGTACTTCTCATGAGTGGGAAGGAACTTCTTATGGAAGTAAAAAAGAAGGAGGATCCACAATTCTTTGTGGTCAAGAAACCCAAAATCATTTTGACCAGCATAAGAGTGGATGATTTGCTGGAAGAAATTCAGGAACTGCTAGAAGAGTTCGCTGACATTGTGGTAGACAAATTACCCCATTCGTTGTCGCCGATGAGGAGCGTAAGTCACCACATAGACCTCATACCAGGAGCTAGTTTGCCAAAAAAAGATGCATACAGGTTGACACCGCAAGAAAATGAGGAGGTCAAGAGGCAGGTCCAGGAGTTATTGGACAAGGGACTGATCAGAGAAAGTTTAAGCCCATGTGCCATTCCAATGGTTTTGAGTCCAAAGAAAGATGGAGGGTGGAGAATGTGTACCGATTCCAGAGCCATTAACAATATAACCATCAGACATAGGTTTCCATTACCATGGATGGACGACTTGATGGACTGTTTAAGTGCAAACAATTTTTTTTCAAAGGTTGATTTGAAAAGAGGATACCATCAGATTCGCATGAGGGAAGGTGATGAGTGGAAGACATCCTTCAAAACTAATGAAAGGTTGTACGAATGGCTAGTCATGTCGTTTGGCTTGACAAATGCACCGAGTACCTTCATGAGGTTGATGAATGAAGTCTTGAGGGAATTCATTGGTAAATTTGTCATTGTTTATCTGGATGACATATTGATTTTCAGTAAAACAAAAGCAGAACATCTGAAGCATTTAGCCATAGTAATGAAGAAGCTACAGCAGGAGAAGCTGTTGATCAACATGAGGAAATCTTCATTGATGAAGACACAAATCATTTACTTGGGATTCGTCATATCGGTGAATGAATTAAAGATGGATCCAAGTAAAGTGGAGGAAATTAAAAATTGGCCATCACCGAGAAATGTTTTCGAGGTGAGAAGTTTTCATGGTTTGGCTAGTTTCTACCGAAAATTCATCAGGAATTTCAGTGGAATTAGCGCAGTGATGATGGATACAGTGAAGAAGTGACATAAGTATTTTCATTGGACTGAAGAGGTAGAGAAGAGTTTCAACCTGTTCAAACAAAAGTTCACAGAACAGTTGGTTTTGGTGTTGTCGGATTTTACGAAAGTGTTCCAAGTAAAATGTGATGCGAGTGGCTTTGCCATAGGAGCAGTCTTGAGCCAGGAAGACAGAACTATTGCATATTTCAGCGAGAAGCTGGATGAGGCAAATGTGAAGTACTCCACGTATGATAAATAATTTTATGCTATCATACATGCGCTGAAGAAGTGGAGGCATTATTTGATTCCGAAAGAATTTGTATTGTATAGTGATAATCATGCATTGCAGTTTGTGAGTCAACAAGAGAAGTTGAATCAGAAACATGCAAAATGGGTAGAGTATATGCAGAATTTCACATTTGTAATTAAGCATATTTTAGGTACTGCTAACAAAGTGGCTGATGATTTGAGAAGAAAGTGTTTGTTGTTGCAGGAGTTCCGAGTCAAAACATTGGGTTTTGAAAATCCTAGGGACATGTACGCAGGTGATGCAGATTTTGCAGAGGCATATGAAGCAATTGAGAATCCAGTTCTTAGAGATAGAAGCCCTTGGACAGACTACATGATCCAGAATGGATTATTGTTTAGAGGAAAACAATTGTGTATTCCAAATTGCTCCATGAGGGAGAATCTGTTAAAGGAGAAGCACATCGGAGGATTGGCCGGACACTTCGATCATGATAAGACATTCGCAAAGCTGAGCGAAGCATACTTTTGGCCAGGGATTCGGTCAGAAGTCAAGAGGTTCGTCGACAGATGTAGAATTTGCTAGCATTCAAAGGGCAAGAAGCAGAATGCGGGATTCTATCAACCATTACCCATACCCGAGAGGCCATGGGATGAAATTAGCATGGATTTCATATTGGGATTGCCTAGGATGCAAAGAGGACATGATTCGATCTTTGTGGTGGTTGACACATTTTCCAAAATGGCACATTTTATCCCATGTCAGAAGACCAGCGATGCGACTCATATCGCAAATCTGTTTTTCAAGGAGGTTGTTAGACTTCACGGGTTACCCAGAAGTATAATATCAGACAGGGATACAAAATTCATTGGACATTTCTGGAGGACACTCTGGAAGAAGATGGGGACTAACTTGATGTTTAGTTCTTCCTATCATCCTCAGACGGATGGGCAAACAGAGGTGGTAAATAGAAGTCTAGGAGACTTACTGAGAAGCTTGGTGACAGAGCACCACAGCAGCTGGGAAAATGTGTTGCCATAGGCAGAGTTTGCATACAATGACTCAGTGAACATGAGCACAGGCAAAAGTCCAATTCAGATTATATATGGCATGCAGCCAAGATGAGTTTCTGAATTGAGGGATTCAGAGCAGATTGCTACTAGCAGTGCTAGTGCAGAAGAATTTGCTAAGGCAATGAAAGAACTTCACGGTCAGGTGAAGGAGCGACTGATGAAATCAAATCAAGAATATAAGCGCAGAGCTGATCAACAGAAGAGACAACTTTAGTTCGAAGTTGGTGATCTAGTTCTGGAACATATGAGGAAGGAAAGGTTCCCGAGAGGAACATACAACAAGTTAAAAATGAAGAAAATCAGACCCTGCAAGGTCCTGAAGAAATTCGGAGAAAACACTTGTGAGATTGAGTTAGCCGATGGGATCGAAATCTCTCCGATATTCAATGTCTCAGATTTGTATCCATACAAAGCTGAGGAAACAGGAACAAGTGGTGAGAAGCAAGAGGTCCAGTGGCAGAAGTAGATGCCGATTGTAGAGAAGCCACAGATGGAGCGTATACTTGACAAGAAGGTGAGAAAAAAGACCAGGCGGAAGCAATACTTCGAGTATCTGGTCAAATGGAAAGGCCATCTAGTGGAAGATGCCAGCTGGGAAAGAGAAGTAGTGATTCAGAAGCATGGACAGACCGTGCAGGAGCTCATGGACAAGAGCCCATGAAATATTTCAAGCAAGGGAGTATGATGCAAGAGCATCACAATTACCAAAGCAAGCGTGGAGCCAACGCATGTGTTTTTAACACATGACATATTGCTTTGAAAACTTTTGGGAAATGATGTGCCAAACCTTCAATGAATCATTTATGAAGGAGTGCCTTTTGTATATTGTATTGGACCTTGAGCGACACGCTCTCGTCCTTAGTAGATAGGAGGCATTTAATTTAGTTAATGCTGGTAAATAGGATTTTAATTCTAGATTTGATATCCTAGAGTTCGAGAGGGAAAACGGATATAGACACCCTCGTTGTACCATTGTAACATTATGGAAGCATTCAGGAGAAGAGAAGAGCAAGTAGAGAATAGTGTATGAAGAACACCTATGTACAGGCATTTGAATTAATAGAAGAAAGCTTTAATTCAAATTCATGGTTTGTGTTGTTTCTCTGTGTATATTATTGATGTGCTCATGAATGTTTGTTTCCTTTCATGCATTTTCTTTTATATGTTGTACATGTGATTCCATGTTTCAACTGAAGTCTGAAGGGGACATGGAATAAGTTTCAATTGCTTCTCTATCCGAGCCAGGAGATTCCTGCAAGGTGTGTAGTCAAAAAATCATCCGCAAGGAGTGCATTGATGGAGGCTCAGATAGTTTAACTCTTGTTCTTATTCACCCAGAAGTGGAAGTGGGTTGCTGAAGCTGTGCAAGGATTGCACAGGCTGAAGAGGAAGTCTCAGTCGTGAGTCTGAGAAGGAAGCTTTGGAGGACTGTTACTGTAGGCGTGCACAGAGTCAAAGAAGTTCAAACACTTGAAGTGGTTGCAGGGTTTCCGCAAGGAGTGCACACAAAGAAGATCTCTTTTATAAGAGATCGAGAATATGTGAAGAGAGTTCAGGAGGAAGAGAGACCTTCATAATTATTGGAAGTTTGCACAAGAGGTTTTCGTGCCAAGAAATCCCCAAGGGGAAAGAAATCGACGGTCAGGATATTACTGGGGAGATTGATAAAACCCGTCAGCTGTTGGATCTCTTGGAGGTGTGAGTAGGTTACGATCACACCAGAGCCCAAGCTCGAGAGGCTGCTGAACTGTTGGATCAGCAAGTGATTTCCCGTCAGCCGTTATATCTCAAGGAGTTGCATAGGGGTTAAACCCTAGTGTGCAGAGGAGAAGTCCTGGACAGGTCATCGGGATACTGGAGGCATCGGGGTTTTGAAGGTTGAGAGAACTGAAACCTTTCGAGTCTCGAAATTTTGGGAGAATCCTAGCCGTTGATATCGGAAGGACACTTGCCAGGCATCAGGAGAGGAGTCAAGATTTAACACATCGCAGATTCCAGGAGTTAAGAAATCATTGCATCAGAAATCGCAATCCGTGAAATCCCGATAAGCTCAGAACCGTCCATCAGCAGGGACACATGTCAGGAGATTTGAGGAAGTCGTGAATCAGAGTATCGGGGTTTCTAGAGGCAAGAAACTCTTGCACGTTGGAGTCACGATTCACAATATCCCTATGAGCTTTGAACCGTCCATCAACGAGGACGTGTGGCAAGAGATCGCAAAGAGTCAGATTTTGGGGCATCGGAGTTTCCAGAAGCAGGAAACTCTTCCTACTTGAAGTCGCGATCTGCGATATCCCAACAGGAGAGTCGTGTGGGCCACAGCGAGAGATAGTGGAGGACAGGTGGCAGGTCAGATCGGGGATCCTGAGGATGCAGAGTCTATACACTCTGTTTTCTCGAAGTCCGAAGCCCTGATACAACGGGTATTGTGGTCACATGGACTGGGAGACCTAGCAGAGAGTGCCATCGCAGATAGGGAATCGGAGAATCGAGGAGGCAGGTTCTCGCAACACCGTAGGTGCCAATTTCTCGACAACAAAAAGTTCCGATAAGGTGGGATAAGGTCAGCGTTGACTGAGACATCGGGAGTCAGGGATCCATGAGGGGAGTGGATCATGACCTTGTAAGTGTCGATTTCTCGACAGGGAAATTCCTGACAAGAGCAAGGAAAGTGTTGGTGAATTTTCATCAGGTCTTGGGGATTTGTGAAACCCGAACCTGTGATTCCAAGACTCGCGATCATGTGAAGTCCGATTTCCTGATTTGGAGTAGGGAGATCATAAGGAGTATTCTGTGGGTATGGAAAATTCTCGATAAGAGAATTGAAGAGCATTTCAGTTCTTCGGGCCGAGGGAAGAGAAGATCCTATGGGAGCGAACGTGCCCTGGGTGGCGCGTTTGTGTCATACCACAGGGAAGCATAATCCACAAAACATTCCATGTGTCATGCCTAAAAAATTCATTGGTCCAACAAGTAACCTCTTTGAAAGATATTCCTCCACTAGATGAAGAAGGACAATTTTTTTGGGCACTTGAAAGGATTAGCAGAGAAGATGATACATGAGAAGGTGAACAAGTTTTACAAAACCTTGATCTAAAATTGCTTGAGGACAAGCAATTTCAGGAAGGGAGGACTGTAATGTCCCCCTCCAATTGATGACTCATTAACCTACACAACTCCCATAGGATATAGTCAACAAATAAAATGGGGAGTCAAAGTATCATACCCTAAATATATATTAAATAAAAGAAATAATTATATTTTAGTCAAGTGAGGGTTTGATTTGGACAAGAAGGAAGATATAGAAGAATTGGAGAAGAATAATAAATAGAAGGGGAGCCTACCTCTTTGGGAATTATGATTTGATATGTATTGAGTGCTCTTGTGGCCAACATTTTCATTAGGGTTTTGGGGAAAACCCTTCCAGTGCAAGTTTAGTTCTAGTGGTGCAATACCCACCCTAGCTAGACAAAGGAGAGTTCATTTTGAGACTTTTTCTTGTGGTATTTTTTGAATATATTGAAGTATTATAGATGATTCAAGAGCATCCTTACAACTCTGTTGGATTACTGAGCTCGGGGGGGGTGAATCAGTAATAATGTAATTATAATCCTTTTTCTTCAAATGTTATATCAATGTAGAATTATTATCCAATAATGAGCAGTAATAAATAAACAATCATACACATACACAATACACCAGTGTTTTACGTGGCAACCCAAATCGAGAGAAAACCATGAAATTATTTTTCTTATATGTCTTGAAGAATTACATTCATTGGAAGCACCAACTTCCTTTGTTTTCCAGCTACAACTAGAAGGAGGCTCCAACCCCCTAGTTTCTCAGGCTACAAGCTGAGGGAAGCTCCAACTCCCCAAATCTATGGCTACAACCAAAAGGAGGCTATAGCCCCCAATGTTCTCTGTCTACAACCGGAAGGTGGCTACAACCACCCGTCCTTGCCCCATCCTGCCACCCTGAAGTAGAAGTAGAATGATGGAACCACTGTCAGACTATCACTGTGAGATATACCACTATAAACCTATACCAATAAATCTAAACCATGCATCAACCTACACCTCAACCTGTACCACAAACAGGTGCATCAACCATGCACCAACCTATAATCAACATGTACCATAACTAAGTGCATCAACCATGCACCAACCTGTACCATAAACAAGTGCATCAACCATGCACCAACCTGTAATCAACCTGTACCATAAACAAGTGCATCTAACCATGTACCAAGTATGTACCAATCATGTGCCAACTACTCATCAAATATGACTCATCAATATATAACAACATCATCAACTATACACCTCATGTATGTGCGCCAACTCATCAACTACTTGTCTCAACCATGTACTCAACATGTACCTCAACCAAAATCCCTCATCAATTTCATCATCCAAATATGATTTGTAGCTATGTAATAGACCTGGTGTATATGATAACATTCCTGCAAACCTTCCTTAACTTTAAAAACAAGAGACTAGCATTTTCATCAAAGTTGTCTTTAGTCTCACATGCCTAGTTTTGGATTAGTCAACAACCCTAACTTGAAGTAATCATAACTTTGGATCTGTAATGTATAAATATTTGAAACTGATACACAATGTTCTTCAGTGTGTTTTATGCAATTCCTCCAAGTGGCACTACTTGGAACCTCTCAAAAAAGGATTTATAGAAAAAATGACATACCTTGCTGAATTATGGCTTATTCTAGAGAGCGACCTTGTAGAGCGTTCCCCAAATTTTTTTTTGATAAAATGATATGAAAATATTACAAAGAATACTAAATACTATAACCTAACCAACACATTTTGTCTCACTGAATTTGGATCTGTTATGAAGAAGTTATGACGTTTTTACCCGAAACACTTGATTTTGACTAGTTTCAGGACTGGCCACAAACCCTATTTTCCATAGAGTGTAAATCCAAAAATGCAACGACCCACAAGCTGAATTTTTAACCACAGATACTTGGATATGTTTCATAACTTGAATATAAATTTCAGAATCTGAATCATTATAAAAAAAAAAGTTATAGCGAAAATGGTGAGATGACCTGAAAATAACATACCTTAGAAAGCACCATCAAAAGAATTTATCCTTCCTTGCATTTCGGCCTTCTTTTCTTCACTTTCCTCGGAATTTCGGCTTAGATATCATTTCTATACCTCAGACACCTATAGATATTCAATATGCTCAAGTGTAATTCAAATGAGAGAGCCTTACCTCTTATTTAAACTCTCCAAGTAGCTTCCTTAAAAACATATTCTAGGTCACTTGGCCCCACTTTCCTTATTTTAGGGTTGGGTCCATTTCTAATTTATCCATTAAAATTATTATTGAAATAATTTATTTTGTATTCAATTTTAATTATAATACACTCATCACTTCACTTTAATATTTACCTTTTAAAATCTCTTAAACCACTTTGATTACTTTGACCTTTTGGGGCTTCTAGATGACATATGAGGGTCCTCCAACTTCGTAAGCCATAAATCTCAAACCATGAGGAGTTATGTGACATTATACATACCACTATAAATTACATGACAAGAACTATCCATCTAGGATATTTTCCCTGACAAATTCACTTTCCTTCATCTCATTATTCCACAATTAAGCATGGGTTCTCTTACTCCACAAAGCGCCTTCCCATGAGGGCTTTCACCATAAGGGGGCCACTTTTGAGTTCATCCATATTTACTTCTTATCAACCATGACAAAACAATAATGAGTCATATTTACATCAAACACTATTGGGTCCATTACCCAAACCTTTGTGCTACGGGTCTTTCTTCAAGGGTTGACATCAATGACAACCAACCTTAATCAACAAACTCATCACAGTGTTAGCAATCAACGCAGCAACACACTAGGAGGGACAAAATCCCAAGAAGAGAGAAGCGCCACTATTCTCATTTTTTGAGTTTAAATCTTGATTTTTAATGTAATTTAATGTAATTAAAGTTTGATAGGGCTCGAGGAGGGATGAGCCTTTATAATATGTAAATATGAGTGTAAAGTCACCTTTAATGGCCTGTAGTTGTATATATTCTGAGCATTTCCTCAGATACAAAGATGTAAATGAATATTCAATATAATAAAGCCTTAGTGGAAGGACACTTAAATGCGATATGAAAGGACAAAGAGGTTTGGAGGGAAGGCTCGAGAATCCCCTCGTGTATAAATGTATGTAATCTTTTCCCATAAGAGGTTGCTAAAGAGAGTTGTAGAGAGTTGTTGTGGATAGTAGTTGAGAAGAACCAAGACTCTATTGTAGTCCAGTCTTGTACACATTGTAAAGACCATTCATTATTAATAAAAAGAATAGGTTTCCATGGATATATATCTCTGTGTGTATTTTATGTGTGAATGAATGAATATGTTGGTTTATGAATGTTTTATGTGCATATGTATGAATTCTATGGATGTTTAAATGTCCCCTTTGCAAGAATAGGTAGACTTTTCTATATATATGAAATTATGAGTGTTTTGGGCTCTCATGGATGTGCAAGGAGTGCACCTTAGAGTTGTTAGAAAAATCTAAAAGGTCTGCACAAGGAGTGGGCAAGAACTCATTCAGAAGTTCTGTGAAGAGCATGATAGGTGGGCACACCAGAACTATTCTCAATCTTAGAAGGGATAGTGTAAAGAGTGCATAGAGTGAGTGCAAGGAGTGCACCTACACTCGGAGTAGTATAAAGGCTCAAGGAGGAGGCCAGTGCAAGGAGTGCACATCAAATTTAATGAAGACTATGAAGAGCCAACACAATGTGTGTAGAGGTCGAACCATATACAAGTTTGAAAGCTCAAGGGAGATAGTCTTAGTTTACGCAGAGAATAGGTGCAAAGAGTGCACGACAGAGTTATTGAAGACTCTAGGAGAAACCGTAAGGAGTGGGAATGTGAGTCTTTCAACTTCAGGACTCTGGACAGTTAAGTGCAAGGATTGCATGAAGTCAACACACTGCTAAAATGTTGGTGAAGTTCAGGAGGAAGAGTGTGAGTGCCAGGAGAGAACAAGAAGTTGTTGAAAGAACCAAGGGATGAGCCCTGTGAATTTAGAGAAATTACAAGCTCAGGAGAGATAGTGCAAGTGGTGTACAAAGTCTCTGCAAGGTGTGCAGAGGTAGAGAAATTTTTAAGGTTCATATTTTGGGAGAGGTCCTACAAGGAGTGCAGACGAAGAAAATAGTCTAAGTCCAAGACGACAAAATAAGCGCAAGTGTATGCCCAAACTTCATTCGAGGTGTTGAACAAACCTTAGGAGAGGAAACACAAGCAGATACCTCGAAATCAGTCTTGTAGAAGAAGATTCGAAGGCCAAGACATTGAAATATCGAGAAAAATCCTTTACTAAAGGGAAGTGAAGTTGCACCAGAGGAGAAGATAAAAAATCCATTGGATGGGATATAAAGGAAATATGGGCCATTAGATTTAGTCCCAGAGAGGAGGAGGAGCATGCAGAGAAGGAAAAATAGGTTGTAGCCATCGGATATGAGCACAAGGATCAACAACCATTGGATCCAGGTAAGAGGCACATGTTTTAACCCTTGAAGTCCTTCGGACTTCGTGAGTTCGACAATTTTCGTGAGTTGGGTGTGGAGGAGAAAAAACTCATGAAGTCCCAGAGCCCAAACTAAATCTGGTCCATTGGAAGTAGAGGAAACATGTCTGTAGGACAAGTGAGGTTCATAAGTCTGGCTATATGGATAGTTGGAGGTGAAGTTGCAAGAGCGAGAAAAATTCCTGAAGCTCCCAAGCTCGGAGAATATCTTGACCATTAGCGCCAGGAGCACGTGTCAAAATATCTCACAGTTTGAGGGTGTGGAACTTTGACAAATTTGGGTCTTCGTGCTAATAGGAGGAGAAAACCATGAAGTTCTAAAGCCCAGAATAGATCCTAACTGTCGGTATCAGCGCCATGTAAAGATAGATTGCCTGATTCAGAGAATTAGCAATACAAAAGAATTGGGGTATGAGTTGTTAAGGTGTGAGAACTCCTGAAGGCCTAAAGGCTAGAGTTGATCTTGACCATTCGATTGAGAGGGAGACATTGATCGTAGATCAAGCAGTTCACTAGTTTGGCACTCCATAGGTTTTGAAGAAGTTTTGTCATGAGAATCTCCAAAGCATACCTTTACAAAGATATCACCGCCATTAGCCATTAGGAATTCATGAAACGTTGATCTATTAGCCTTCGGATAATTCTCCAGTTTGTTGTTCAGAGGATTTGGAGTGTTTTGAAGTAAAGAGCTTCGAAGTGACTCTAGACCATAGATCTAGGACAGGGTGGAACCGTTGATCCCTGAATCTATCTGGAAGTTCAACATTCACACATTCAGGAGGAATCATGGTTTTTGTTGCGAAACACTTTAAATACCATAGTGCGGAGTAAGTGTGGACCGTCAATCGTAGGTGGGAGACAACCATCCTATTTTATACTTCAGAGTTCAACACTCTAGAAGTATTGTGTGTTGGAACAGGGAAGACTCCTAAAGCCCAAAGTCCTAAAACCTCTGTGAACCATAGATCAATTCACATATTGGGGACCATTGATATCTTCCCTCATTCAATTATTCACTAGTTCATGAGTTCAGAGGTTTTGGAAGGAGAAAAATGTAGAAACCCCAGATCCCTAAGCTCCGAAGTGCCAAAGTAGCGCTTATTATCTAGGCGCCTTGTCATAGACCATGGTCACATGCGATTTTCCACCAAAGTAGAGGGCTAGTGCCCGAATTTGATTTTAAAAGTCATAAAGGGCTGAGTAAAAGAACTCATGGGTATTTGTTAAACTTGCACGAATATTTAAAGGGCTTGTGTGCATTTTGGAAGGGATACAACAAGGATTCGAGAGTTGTTTCATCTTTGTAGAAGAACGATCCTAGAATGTGAGGTCGCGTGAGCCCCAGAAGGTGGTAGGGGTTTGCATCATATGGTATCAAAGAATATTTTTATCTATATATAGGAGGCAAAGGAGAAGAATAAAAAGTACTGAGACTATGTGTGAAGAACTGTTCGGTAGTGTGCCACAGACAACATAATTTCCAGGAGTGCAAGGTAAAGAAAATATGGCTACTAAATTCCATAAGAAAGGTATGAAAGGAGAGTGTGAGAATATGAGAAATGAGAAGATGTAAAAAGAGCTCAAGGAGACCCGAGAGAGGCTCGACAAGTTGATGCAAAAAATGTAGCAAGAAGCACAAGGAAGTTGGAGGTATGAGTGGCCCATGAAGCAGAAGGTAAAGTGGCCTATCCAGTAGTTTGTTTCCATAAGGAAGATGAAAATACTGAGGAGGTGGCTGAGGAAAGTGTAAAACCTCAATGACATAGAGGAGAAGATGATTTTCATTTGTGAACCGGAATATGGAGAGAGCCTCGGTGATGAGGAAGAGAGATCAGTTTAAGATCTCGTAGATTTTAAGGAGGGAAATGAGAAGAGGTCGGTTGAATATCTTGCAGACTTCTAGGAGGGAAGAACATAAATTTTAGATTTCTAGGTTGGAAAGGAAGAGAGGAGACTGTCTAAGAGTCTCAAGAAATCATAGAGGAGTTAATATCAGTAAGGATTGCTAACAGAGGAGAAGAAAGAGGATATGAGACTATATGAGAGTCTCAAGAACTCAAAGAGGATTTCATATGAGTAAGGAGTGTTTAAAGAGGAGAGGATAGAGAAGATGAGACTATCTGAGAGTCTCATGAACTTAGAGAAGAGTTGATATCAGCAAGGAGCGATGATAGTAGAGGAGGAAGATCATAGGTGTGTTCTGATCATTGGAGGAATCAATATATTCCTGCCAAGAAACCCAACAGATTCCAGTGCAAGTGTAGAAGAAGAAAGGCAACCAACAAATGCTACCATGGAGAAGGAGAAGGAGCATATATTAAAATATTCCCAAGATATGAAGGAAGAGGAGAATTGAGATAAAATTATCACTCAATGGGAAAATGAGTTGAAGATGCTTGAGGATTGGTTAAGCAATATAGATATAGAGGAAGACTACCAGAAGGATGTGGTTATGAGAAGTGAAGAATAATTCCATCATGAGGAGAAACTGGAAAATGATGAAATTATGCCAGCACAAAGAGATGACAAAAGAGCAGAGGAAATGATAGAAAGAGGACTCTCATAAGAGATAGTTGAGCAACAACTCAATAATATCATAGAATAATTTGAACCTGCAGTGGAGTGGCACGTCAATTCCACAAGTGATGAATTTAGTATGGGAGATTAGATTAATCTTCCCTTTGATATGTGTGAATAAGTGGAAGCTATGAGAGGACCAGAGATAACCCAGAGGAGACTCATCCAACAGGTCAAGTTGGATATTGATGAAAAGGATGAGATGCAGCAGACTAGACTGCAAGAGATAAGCCAGACAATAGACCAGTTGGATAGGGAGATATAGGAGATGAGAAGGTTGATGCTAGAATCAAAAAAGAATATAGTCAGTAGTATATGGAGGCTAACCAGAAGAGAGCGTGTGATAGCAGTAGGATAACAACAAGAACAACAAAGAAGAAGAGCACGTGGAAAACTCAGAGATAAAGTTAGGGACCCATGAGGATCTCAATAAAAGCAACAGAGGATCCATGAGAAGGAGCTCATGATTTTTTTCAACATGGGAGTATGATGTAGGAGCATCACTTCAACTCATCATAGTGTCAACAACTAATGCAACAACACACTAGGAGGGAGCGGATCCCAAGAAGAGAGAAGCACCAATCTTCTCATTTTTTGAGTTTAAATCTCGAGTTTTTAAAGAAATTTAATGTAATTAAATTTTGAAAAGGCTCAAGGAGGGCCAATCCTTTATAATATGTAAATATGAGTGTAAAATCGGCTTTAATGGGTTGTAGTTGTATAGATCCTAAGAATCACCTCAGATCTGAAGATGTAAATGAATATTTATTGTAATAAATCCTTAGTGGTAGTATGCTTAAATACAATATGAAAGGAATAAGATGTTTAGAGGGAAGGCTCGAGAAGCCCCTTGTGTATAAATGTATGTAATATCTTCCTAGAAGAGGGTGTTGAAGAGAGTTGTATAGAGTTGTTGTGGATAGTAGTTGAGAAGAACTGAGACTCTATTGCAGTCTAGTCTTGTACACATTGTAAAAACCATTCAATATTAATACAAAGAGAAGATTTCCCTGCATATAAATCTTTGTGTGTATTTTATGTGTGAATGAATGAATATGTTGGTTTTTGAATGTTTTTTGTGCATATGTATGAATGTTATGGATGTTTAAATGTCCCCTTTGCAGGAATAAGCAGGATTCTCTATTTGTATGAAATTATGATTGTTTTTGGCTCTCATGGTTGTGCAAGGAGTGCATCTTAGAGTTGTTAGATAAATCTAAAAGGCCTGCATAAGAAGTGTGCAAGAACTTGTTCAAAATTTCTATGAAGAGTGTTGTAGGTGGGCACACAAAAACTGTCCTCAAGATCAAAAAGGATAGTGCAAAGAGTGCACAGAGCGAGCGCAGGGAGTGCTCCTACACTCAGAGTGCACCTACACTCGGAGTAGTGTAAAGGCTCAAGGAGGAGGCCAGTGCAAGGAGTGCACATCATAGTTACCAAAGAATTTGAAGAGCCAACGAAAGCTGTTTGGAGGCCGAACCATCTAGAGGTTCAAAATTTGAAGGGAGATAATCTAATTTTACACAGAGCAGAGGTGCAAGGAGTGCATGCCAGAGTTACTGAAGACTCTGAGAGAAAGCGCAAGGAGTGCATAGGTGAGTCTTTCAAGTTCAGGACTTAGGAGAGTTAAGCACAAGGAGTGCATGAAGCCAACACATTGCTAAAGTGTTGGTGAATTTCAGGAGGAGGAGGTGAGTGCCAGGAGGGCATGAAAAGTTGTTGAAAGAACTAAGGGCCAAGTCCTGTGAAGTTCGATAAGTTACAATATTAGGAGAGATAGTACAAGTGGTGTAAAGAGTCTTTGTAAGGTTTGTAGAGGTAGAGAACCTTTCAAGGTTCATGTTTTTCAAGAATCCCTGGAAGGAGTGCAGATGGAGAAAATAGTCTAATTCCCAAACTATAGGAGAAGCGCAAGTGTGTGCCCATACTTCATTCGAAGAGTCGAATAAATATTAGGAGTGACAACACAAGTAGAGACCTAGAAATCAGTCCTATAGAAGAATATTCAAAGGCTGATTCATTAAAAGCTTGAGAAAATTCCTTCATTGAAGGAAAGTGAAGTTGCGCTAGAGGAGAAGCTACAGAAGCCATCGGATGGGTTGTAGAGGAAATATGGGCCATTATATTTATTCCTAGAAAGGAGGAGGAGTGTGTAGAGAAGAGAGAACATGTCCCATCCATCATATCCAGTGTAAGGATCAACAACCTGTTGATGGGTCTTAAATCCCTAGTTCAACAGTAGGAACCAAACCCACGATTGAGGCTGAATTACTCTCTACAACATTTGGAATGGAATGGTTCTCCAGATATTGTGATTCGACCAATTAATCGATGGGCTTTAACATTTTCTTGTGAAGGATCTTCCTTCAGTTTGGACTATCTCTTTTGTAGCTTCTCTTGGGTGGGACTGATGTGAGGTGTAAGCCGGTATAAACCAACTTGGCAACAAAACCGAATTAAGTTTTAACTACTGGGGAAGAGGCTAAGCTTGGGATAACCCGCTACTGAAACATGCAGACGAAAATTCTATACCACAGGCCTAGTACTAATATGTTAACCATGTGAGCATCCAATTACTATCTGAGATTACTAATTATCAGAAAGAAAACACATATGCAATAAGATAATGGCACGAAAAATAATTCATCTACCATAATCATTCATCACATAATGACACAATGA
>JASDQU010371755.1:150194-163794 GCA_032191745.1 Picea mariana | reverse complement strand
CCGGATAACTTGACAATAAATTGGATAGCTCTTACTTGTTACATATATTCATGAAACAAGATAGGAAATAGTTCTTCTCTGTGTCCACTCCCACATGCATTTGATGAAAATAAATTTGTCTTTGGTCCAGAAGGACTTCTCAATTCATAGCAGCTTCAAAATAATTCTTAAAAACTAGAAAGAAAGAGTTATTGCAACAACCATCGACCCTTAACTAATTGGTTGATGTATTTATTTATAATGTAAATTTCAACTAAAAATAATGGCTAAGTGCACTTTAAGCAAAACAAAAATCGCCACGTGGCATCCTCCTCTAACAGTTTCCTTAATAGTCAACCCGAGATATCTCTTGAAAAGGGTGATTTCTTTCATACTTAGACCAAATGATAAACAATTCTTCACAATTTTGGGCTCATGGAAATATGTGTTGTTCCATCGGAGCTGCATGAATCCCTCTGATGTCCATCACATGCATCTGGTACTTTACTAGACTGGAGTTCAACTGCTGTAGCACGGATTGAACTCTAATCAGATGATCCATGAATCGTTGTATTTTCCCTAGCACCGTGTCGGTCATCTTTGCGATCTCTTCAGCCCACTGCGAATCTTTCTTGGTATGTGACTTGACTACGTTTCTCAAGTCGACGAAATTGTCGGGGCTGTCGAACTCGGGGAGTCCAATATCCTTCATTTCTTTGTTGATTTTTCTTCAATGTTTCTTTCGGGTTCCTAGGCGAGGTTATGGAACAAACTTTGTTCAGTAGTCGAAAGGATATTTCCTACAATCAGGATTGAAATAGTTTAGAAATTACTTATTAGGAAAAGCATAATAAGATGTAAACAAAAAAACAAAATTGATGTGTACCTGTAGAGCTAGTTAGTCTCAATTGTTTAATACTTATGTGATCCTAGTCACCCTTTTGAATGACCTGTAATGTCTTTGTCCACGCCATCATTCCTGTTTGT
Organism: Picea mariana; assembly: GCA_032191745.1. Taxonomy (NCBI): domain Eukaryota; kingdom Viridiplantae; phylum Streptophyta; class Pinopsida; order Pinales; family Pinaceae; genus Picea; species Picea mariana. The sequence continues at coordinate 162,828 of JASDQU010371755.1, read as the reverse complement.
TTTAAAATAGTTACATCTGTGTGCCATAGCGTGGAAAATCAGGTACGACATATATGAGCGTCGAAACCATTACAATGGTCAATTTCTGTTTAGGGTTGGGAAAGGATGTCGGAGCTGAACGTGTGTCAAAAGTGCACGTATACTCCCAAAAGGTTAGATACCATAATAAGGAAGTCATTAAATGCCTCAGATCGAGGAAATTTGTTCCTCTGGAAGCTGTATCACCAAGTGTGTCAACTATCATTTGCTAATCATGGAAGTTGGGGAGATTAAAGAGATTGGAATGATCGTACTGTATATTCCCTACAACTCTGATCAGTGACGTTCATGCATTCTGGAATGTATCCATCAGGAAACTATGAAGTGTTAATTATTCAATACATCCCGTCGCGAGTCATGAGGGTTTATTGGAACATTTTTTTTCTCTTCCCTACTCTAATATAAATTGTAGAAGTTTTGTGGGGGTTTTATGCATCATTCAAGTTTATACATCAGCAACGTTGGTCTTGAGAGTTCAATTCTAGAAAAACTTTGTGTCGTAGTCCTTTATTCAGCCATAGACGTCTAACCAAATACATTGTCACACTATGGGATCCCCTCGAAACAAGGGACAGGGTTTGTCAAGAAGCCAGAGCTACAGGTCCAAGCCCCAACGTGCCTGGGACTCTTTCTTATTGGCGTCAAGCGTCTTCGAGGCTTTAAAAGGAGTTTCCTACCTGTGATCAGAAATGATGTCAGTGCCTCATGCGGAGGTAGAAGTGGAGAAAATAACACCTAAAGAACACACGTTGGAGGTCATGCCCTCTCAGAAGCAGACATCGAGGAGGAGGGGAAGGCCCAGAAAAAATTCGGAGGTGGGAGGAGGAGAACATATCCTGACTGAGCTAGGTGCACATCTGGCTGATAAGGAGTTCATAATGCATGTGACCCAGTCAGAGCCTATCGTGACTACCAGTTGAGGAAGAGAGAGTCGTATGCAAAAGACAAGGACATCTGGTTCTAACATTAGAAAATCCAACCAACAACTAGAGCAGGAACAACTCTCCATAGTCGAACTTTATGAAGAAAATTGAGAACTGCAGAGACAGTTGGAGGTGAAGAACCAGGAGGTATCGACAGTGGACACTGCAAGGTCATGAAGGAAGCATAAATTGGCTCAAAAGACAACTCCGGGAAGGACAAGATACGATTGTGCATCTACATGAAGTGCAGGGGATGATGGGGAAGGAGAAAATGAAAACTCAGAAAGGCACGAGGAGCAGTCCAGGAAAGGGTCTGTGTGTAGGAGATACATGATGGGTGGACTATTGTTTTGTATTCTCAAAAAGTGACGCTTAATAATTTCCTCTGTTTTTCGTGATTATTTTCACGTTCTCAATGTAACCGGGCTGGTTAGTCAAGGTGTCGGTGGTGTTTATTTGTATGTAACCTAAGCTTGGGGGGAACCTTAATATATGAAATTTCAAAAATGTTTTTCCTGAAAGGATTCTAGTCATAGAAGTTGAATGCATCGTGTTTCCTTTTTGTATGTACATCTACCGTGTTTTCATCTAAGATTATCGTAAATTATGTGATTTTATAATTATCGTTGTTTCGAGTTATTTTTTAAGTTCATTGATATTTTCCTTTAGAAACATATGATGGCTATTGATGCTGACATGGCGTCACTGATGCGGGGCTCTTTAAAAATAAAATCCAGAACTCGGCTTGTGGGTAAGGATTGCACTTGAGATTTTGTTCACATTGAATGAGCCTAAAAGAGTTAGATGTTGCGTCTGTCGATACTTGGATGGCATCGTGGATTGACATTCAAAAGTAAAATTAATGTGTAGTTTTCTTTGTGGGTTAACTTCCTTCGAGACTTCTGACCCAACAGACTTTCAGAAATCGGCGGTCGGCAATTATTATTTTGGTTTTCGTTCAACACTCATTCTTCTAAAATTTTTTTGATGTCGAATGGATCGGTCTTTGGCAATACCTTTAGTGAAGCTTATTCACAAAGACGAAAGACTTTCTTCTGTCGATGCCGGTGAAGACCGGTGCTCGACTATTTTAGTTTTCTCAAGCGATTTTTGCCACTTCTAATCCTTCCCGATGTCGAATTTCCTAAGCACGTTGAGTAAAGGTTTTGATTGTCGATTCCTTAGGTAAATGTTAGCTTCTTGTAAAGTTAATATGTTATTCACATTCTCAAGCAGACTTTAAACGACTCAACATGAAAACACAAAATGATAAACAAAAGTAGCAATTTTTCATACTAAAGTGTAAACAGACAATGCAAAGGATCAAGTGGTACCCAAAAAGTAAAACATTTGACATAGACGTTTTTAGGGTGTGTTGAGTGCTCAACACAACCGTTGGATCCAGGTAATAAGTGTAATTTTTAACCCTTGAAGTCCTTTAGACTTCGTGAGTTCAACGATTTCCATGTGTTGGGTGTGGAGGCAATAAAAATCTTGAAGTCCTTGAGCCAGAAGTAAATCTAGGCCGTTGAAAGTAGAGGACACATGTCCGCAAGACAAGAGAGGTTCAAAAGTCTGACCATCCAGAGAATTGGAGGTGAAAGAGAGCAGAACTCCTGAAGCTCTGAAGCCCGGAGCAGATCCTAACTATTAGCACCAGGATCACGTGTCAACAGATATCACAATTCGGGAGTGTGGCACTTCGACAGATTTGGGTCATAATGCTAAGAGGAGGAGAAAACCATGAAGTTTCAAAGCCCATAAAAGATATTGACCGTCGATTTTAGGGCCACATGGTGACAGATCACATGATTTAGAGATTTAACACTCTGGAAGAATTGGGGTATAATTTGTTAAGGTGAAAGAAATCTCGAAGGCCCGAAGGCCATATTATATCTCGACCATCCAATTGAGAGGGACATGTGGAACATAGATCCAACAGTTCTCTAGTTCGACACTAGGAAGGTTTTGAAGAATTTATGTCATGAGAAGCTCCAAATCCTAGAGTTACGAAGAGATCACAGTCATTAGCCACTAGGAAGGCATGGACCGCTGATCTGTGAGCCTCTATATAGTTTGCCAATTAGTCATTTGGAGGATTTGGAGTTTTTTCTATTAAAGAGCTATGAATTCTCAGATCCCAGAGTGACCATAAACCGTAGATCTAGGACAGGGCAGGACCATTGATCCCCAAGTATATATAGAAGTTCAACATTCGCGCATTCAGGAGGAAGCATGGTTTTTGTTGGGAAACTATCTGAATACCGGAGTACGGAGTAAGCGCGGACCATCGATTTGAGGCAGGAGACAACCATCTGATCTACTACTTCGGAGTCCGACACTCTAGAAGTATTATGTGTTAGATTAGGGAAGACTTCTGAAGCCCGGAGTCTCAAAACCTCTGTGCACTATAGATCAATTTGCACATTGGGGACCATTGATCTCTCCCCTTGTTTGATTATTCTCTAGTTCACGAGTTTAGAGGTTTTGGAAGGACATAAAGGTAGAAACCCCAGAGCCCGATGCTCCGGAGTGTCGAAGCAGCGCCTATTAGCTAAGCGCCTGGTCATAGCCTATGGTCAGATGTGTTTTTCCACCGAAGCAGAGGGCTAGTGCCCAAATTTTATTTTGAAAGGAATAAAGGGGCCTAGTAAAAGCACTCGTGAGTCTTTGTTGGAACTGCACAAAGATTTAAAGGGCTTGTGTGCATTTTGGAAGGGATCCAGTAAGGATCCGAGAGTTGTTTTAGCTTCATAGAAGAACGATCCTAGACCGGGAGGTCACACAAGCCCCAGAAGGCGGTAGGGGTTTGCATCATTGGAGTAGAGTGGTGGGAGGCTTGGAGAGCCTCGGTTTCTATGTTGGAATCATACCAGGTTTCCTTTTGTTTTTTGTAGTAGATTGTGTAGCTTCCATAGTAGCCAATAGTTTATATTCCTAGTCTTGTTCTACAATTGTTTTTACATCCACTAGAGATATTTGTATTGTTGTTCCCATTCATAATAATATGCCATACTATTATTCTCTATTTATGTGTGTTTTTCATGTGTTTCATAATATTCATCATTGAGCAAATTATTGTAAGGGTTTAATATCATTTTCACATAGGAAGAATTAATAATTTGGATCAAGGATATTACATAATCTTATGGCTAGAAACTGATGATGTTGGCATATTCTTCATCATCCTCCCGAATCAATGAATGAGATTTTATGTTTATAACTTCCTTGCATTTTTGAATGCATACATTTCATTTTTTACCTTTTCACATTTACTTAATTTTATTAATAATCTACTTCCCTAGCCACTAATTGCCATGTTTACCTAATTTACAAGGGTTAATATGTATATAATACCTCATGGTCACATTCAGGTGCTTAGTAGAGATTAAATATGTGAATAATAAGTCTCATATTACCACAGGTGCTTCATTTTCACCTCGTCTTTATGGATGTGAAGCAGCCGACTGATGGATGCCACATTTGGCCTGCATTTCAATTAACGTATCCATGATTAAGTTGGATGATTAAGATGGATGGCAAGTATGGGAGACCTTTCAAATTTCACGGACGACCGTTGAATATTAGTTAGGTTTATTTAATAGTGATTGGCTATATGATAAACTATTATGCTTAGTTTTATTTGTTTCTTCAACCTCGAATTGCTAGGTACAATAAGATTTTGAAAGTTAACAATTTAAGAGTTTGGATTCCCTATATATTAACAATTACCTTTTATTTGCAGGCACAATCTATGGGAATCATCATATACCTCTGTCGCGGTTTGTATTCAATGGTTTAGCTTTTCTTAATGAATATTAGATTTTTTAATATTGTATTATGTATGAGCCTATTCCTATTTTTATTTTAGTATTCGGCTATGAGACTTACAGATAAAGTCATACAGAAAAGGACTGAAGAATAGGAAATTTTTTATAGCTAACATTATAATGTATTCTATAGTTTTGACAGTATTTTATATTGGTTCTTGGAAGCGTTTACCCCATTCAAGAAACCTTTGAAACCTACTCCAAATTCATATCTCGTTAGAAGAGATCTTCAGAAGCTACAAGCTCTGTTGAGGTAAGAATTCATTTATCGTGGATATTTTCCTGTAAGAGCTATTTTCCATTTATGTTTAATGTTGATGGCCATATTATTTTGCATTTTTTTTTGTCGGATCAATCCCAAAATTGAGATAATAGTTTATAGGTCATTTTTGTTAACCCACAAGGCCGGTGTGCCCCTATTAAATTTTTTTCTCTTGCTAATTTGTTGAAGGAAATGTTTTGTACTCTTCTTGGACTACTGTGAAAACTATATATATATATAGATTTATATCCTTTACAATTTGGATATTTCGTGTCAGAGTCTAAGAGGATTTGTTTTAGTATTACCTTATTGAGAAATCATACCCTATGTAAAGAGGTTTAATACATATTAATCATAGAAAGTTTCATCCGTTCTCTATTTAATTTTAATTTTATCTCTCAAAAAGTATAAACATCTTCTATATTTGTAGCTTATACTTTTATGAATTTTTTTTATTCATGGAAAAACTATATTTCAATGTTCAAGCATCTATCTTTCCTAGATTTCATGTACTTTTTTCTTTTCTACAAGATTAAATTTGTATGTTTATTGACTTTTTCTTTTCTACAAGATTAAATTTGTATGTTTATTGACTTTGGAGGGAGACTAGATTGCATTGGATCACAACATATTTGTAAGGAATTTGTAATCATTGATGCATCGATGGATTGATAAATATTACCTTTTTCATGCACTATTCAATGTATTTTATGAGTTCATTGGGTGGAGTTTCAATGGTTTTCATATGAATAAATAATGTGGGAGAATATTTGGTTCTAGGCAATCTGCATCACCCAAACACATTTCAATTTTGAACAAGTTAATTTAGGATGAATAAGGATGGTTGAAACTCTACTCGGTATATCGTGTTGTTACTCGTTATAATTGACATTGTTGCAACTTGTTGCAACTCCTACATTGCAACTCCACACTATAGGATTGGTGTTGCAATTCATTGAAACTCCACGTCACAAGATTGGTGTTGCAACTCGTTGCAACTCCATGCTACAGGATTTGCATTGGAAATTTTATGTTGCAAATCAACATGTTGATTCCAAATTCAATCCATGTATCTCATGAATATTAAGTGCCAAGTGGAAATCATTTATGAAGGAAGAGAAAATTAAACTGTATTGGGAAAATGACTGGGCAGTGAACCATCATGATTGTTCATATTTCCAATGGCAAGGGAAACATATCAACTGATAGAAAAAAAATAAAAATATGGCTAAGGAAGATATCAGGGTTGATTTTCAATCTAGAATAAAGGAAGTTTCCCTCATAACAAGTTGAAGTGACTGCGATAGCCACCAAGAATGATATCGAGAAGAGACGATATAACCTACAGAATAAAAACATATTAAATCAGTTCTAGGCTGGTTAGAAAGATGTAATTCTTGATTACAGTTTAATGAAGGAATTCTAAAATCAATAACAAAAATCAAGGATTCAAACGCTATTTTTTTTTCTCGTGGTTGCAATTAAATTCTTTTATTCAGTCTCAACAATAGTGAATGAATGGTTTGTTGCATGTTTAGATATGAGTTTTGTTGTGAATTTTGATGGTAGAGCATAGTCCAGTAGGCATTAAAATTCCTTTAGATCTATGAGCTGCATCAAGTGGTATCATAACTAGTTTAGGTTCTTGAGTTTTGAGAGTACAGTGCCAGAGGTAAGGCCTATAAATGTTGGTTCGAGTGAGGGTTGTAAGACAAATTGTAAGGATGCCACTATGAAGAGTAGGAACAACATGAGGAGGTGTGAGAGATAGGGAACTCGAATAATTAAAAAGAAGAATAGATGAGTTGGATAATATAAGAAATGGAGAAGTTGAGTTAGAGTATGAATCTAAAGAAGATATTGAAGTTGGAAAAAATGATGAGGAAGGAGACCCAACACCACGTTTGATATCCTTCTCTAGTAAAAGAGGTAGCATGATGGTTTAAGTTCCATGCTATGATGGTAGTTTGAAGAATGAAACTCTTATAGACTAGACAATAGAGCTAGAAAAATATGGGAATGTTCAAGATATAAATCGTGATCATTTTTCCGTTATAAAGTTGAAAGGACATGTTGCACTTTGGTGGGATATGTTGTAGAAAGATAGAGTAGATCATAGATTAGAGAAGATTAAAACTTGGAAGAAGATGGTTAGTGACAATGAGAAGGAGGATGAGGCGGCCAACATAAGGAGGATTAGATGTGTTTTTAAAGACAATGAGAAGGAGTATGAGGTGTCCAATAGTTAACATACGAGAGGAGAAAGAAGTGATGATAGAGGTACAGGTTTCAGTTACGGTAAGTATGTAATTACATGTTATAATTGTGGAGTAGAGGGTCACAAAGAATCATAATTTCAAGAGAGACATAACACAACAAGAAGAAACAAAGCTAGGACATAAGTCAACCAAGCAGATGAGGAAACAACTATTGGTGGGAATGTGGAAGTACTCTAGCAAGAACAAGGAGAAAACTTGATGTTGAGGAGAGCATTACTCAAGCTCGAGACAAAGGAAGCAACATAACCTTAACATAAAAAGAGAGTGCTCAAGAATACATGTAAAATTCATGATAAGTGTTGTCATCTGTTCATAGATGGTGAGAGTAAATAAAATTTGGTCTCCACTGAAGTAATGGGGAATTTGAAGTTGAAAGGAATTCCAAACCACAATTCATACCAAGTTTCATGGTTGCAAAAATGATAGCAGGTGACTATGAATGAACAATTCTTATTGAGTTTCCAGATTGGAAGTTTCAATGAACAAGTTTTATGTGACGTGATAGAGATGGATGCATGTCATGTCTTATTGGGGAGACCATGGATGTTTGAAAGAAAGGTATTCCATGATGGGAGAGAAAATTCATATGAATTTTTCAAGGATGTTCAATGTTATAAGTTAGTACCAATGTCATAAAAGAATATGGACAATAGTAACATCAAAGTTATGAATGGAAATAACAACAAGAATATGCATGGAAAACAATAGGCGAATCATGTTATATTATGCTAAGGATTTTTTGAGAGAGCAGAAACATAGTGGTTTTTGTTTGGCTATAATGCCAAAAATCATTCAAGAGACAGATTAAAAGAACTTTATATCAGCCGATATCCAACACTTGTTGAAATAATTTAAGGAAATTGTAGTAGATGATTTACCAGTAGGAGTACCCCCATTAAGAAGCATCTCACACTAGATCAATCTAATACTAGGGTCGAGTTTTCCAAATAAATCACCTTACCAAATGAATCCAACAGAGAGTGAAGAGGTAAATAGACAAGTACAAGAGTTACTTGACAGAGGGTTAATTCGAGAGGGTTTGAGTCCTTGTGCAGTACCAATAGTTCTGACATAGAAAAAATGGTAAGTGGCGGATGTGTACAGATTAACGGGCTATTAATAAAATCACCATTAATTACATGTTTCCTTTACTGAGAATGGATGATCTCATGGAATGTTTGAGTGGCATTGAGTACTTCACAGTGATTGATTTGAAGAGTGGTTATCATCAAATCTGGATAAGGGAAGGTGATGAATGGAAGACAATGATCAAGAAAAAATATGGGTTATTCGAGTGGTTATTTATTCTCTTTGGGTGAACTAATGCACCTAGCATGTTCATGCAGATGATGTTCAAAGTTCTGAAACCATTTTTGGGAAAAACAGTTGTCATATATTTAGATGACATTATGATTTTCAACAGGAGAAAAGAGGAATATCTGGAGCACGTGAAGAAGGTGTTGAAATGATTGAAAGAGGAGGCATTGTTGATAAACCTGAAGAAGTGTACATTTTTACAAAATTATCTCATATACTTGGGTTTTATGGTCTCCAAAGAAGGTTTAAAGATGGATCTCGCGAAGGTAAAATAAATATTATATTGACAGACACCTAAATGAAATTTTGATGTGTGGAGTTTCCATGGATTGGCACGTTTGTATAGGAAGTTCATTCAAAATTTCAATCATATTTGTGTACCTCTTACTGAATTCATGAAGAAAAGAATATTCCAGTGGAAAACAACAACAACAAGGTCATTTAAATATTTGAAAATAAGGTGACATAGAAACTAGTATTGGCACTTCCAGATTTCAATAAGGTATTTCAAGTAGACTGTGATGCAAGTGGGAAAAAAATTGGAGCACTTATGAGCCAATAAGGTAGACCGATATCCTTTTTCGGTGAAACTTTGAATGAAATGAGGAAGAAATACTATGTTTATGATAAAGACTTTTATGCTATCATTCAGGCCCAGAAAAAGTGGAGACATTACTTGCTTCCGAAGGAGTATGTTTTGTTTACTGACCACAAGGAATTGTAGTACATTAACAACCAAGGTAAATTGAATCAGAAACATTCTAAGTGGGAAGAACTTTTAAAAATTTATATGTTTTTTTTAAAACACAGGTTAGGGAAGTCAAACAAGGTTGTGGATGCATTGAATCGAAGAAAAATATTGCTAAACACCATGTCAGTTACAGTGGTAAGTTTGGAACGCGTCAAAGGTTTGTATGGAGAGGATGTTGATTTTGCAGAGCATTAGAAGGAATGCAGAGAACCATGGAGTATGGACCGAACCCCATTCTTAGAGTAATACATTCGAGAAGGCTTCATGTTTAAGAACCAATAATTATGTGTTCCACATAGTCTAATATGGTTGAACCTCATTAGAAAGTTACAGAATGGTGGATTAGGAGGACATTGTGGAATGGATAAAACACATCATTGGTGAAAGAATGGTACTTTTGAACCAACATCAACAAATATGTCAAAACCATTTTTGAGTGTTGTAGATTTTTCCAATTAGCTAAGGGAAGAAGTCAAAATACATGGATTTACACTCCATTGTAGGTACCTGAAAGACCATGGGAAGATGTAAGAATGGACTTTCTTTTGGGAATACCTATGACACAAAGGAGGTATGATTATGTAATGGTGGTATTATATGGGTTTTCAAAAATGGCACATTTTGTATCATTTAAGAAGACAAGTGATGCTAGTGAAGTGGATACCTTGTTTTCCAGAGAAGTACTAGAGTTACATGGCCTACCAAGGATTATTACTTCGGAAAAAGACACGATATTTCTTGGTCACTTTTGGTGGAAACTTTGGAAAATGTTGGGTTCCAGTTTTATATATGGTTCTTCCTATCATCACCAAACATATGGGAATACAAAGGTGGTGAGCCGAAGTTTAAGAAAATTATTGAGAAGTTTGAGTGGAAAAAATCCTAGACATCGGGATTCAGTTTTGGCACAAGATGAATTCGCTTACAATGATTCAGTATCTTTCTAACAAAGAAAACACTTCATTAGATTTTTTTTTTAAACTTGGCCATAACTTCCTTTTTCCAATGTGTTGAACACAAACCAACCTTGTCATATGATGAACATAGCTAGATGTTTCAAATTGACAAACAAGATTAGATGTTGCAACATGATTAAAATAGTAATGTTGCAATGTGAGGAATATAGTAATGTCACAATGTGATGAATACAGTAACATCACAATCTAAAAAGAAAAAAAAAGTGAAACATCATCATGGGGAAAACATCACCATGTCATTATAATGTGACAAGCATATCCTTGTCATTGCAATGTGATGAACATAGTAACATCTCAATCTGACGAAGATTCTAACATCACAATATGACAAAAATATCCCTTTCATTGCCATGTGACGAGCATATCCTTGTCCTCGCAATGTGTCAAACATATCCTCATGTTGCACTTTGATGCAAATATACTAACGTCACAATGTGAAAAACATTGAAAAATGTCACATGTGACAAACATAGTCCATTGTGGAACAAAATTGGATCTTGCACTATGACAAACATAGCAATTTTGCAATATGATGAATATAGTAATGTCACAATATGACAAAAAATGCAATGTCAAAATGTGACAAACATAGCCATTTCATCACAATGTGATTAGCATATCCCTTTCATCACAAAGGGACGAACATAGTAGCATCCCAATCTGACGAACAATCTAACATCGGAATCTACCAAACATAGGCCTTTTGTCACAATTTTGACAAGCATATTCATCTCCTCACAATGTGTCAAACATATCCTAATGTTGCAATGTGACACAAATATACTAATGCCACAATGTCATAAACAGTTCCAAACATCACATGTGATAACCATAGCCCATTATCGCAATGTGATGTACACACATCTTCGTAATATGTCGAACACAAACCAACCTTGTCATGTGATGAACATAACTTGACATTACAATTTGATGAACAAAACCAGGCGTTGCAACGTCACAAACATAGTAATGTTGCAATATGATGAATATAGTAATGTTGCAATGTGATGAACATAGTAATGTCACAATCTAACAAACAATGCAATGTCGCAATGTGATGAACATAGCCATGTACTCACAATGTGACCAAAATATCATTGTTGTTGCAATGTGAATGTAACATCCCTCTCTGGCGCACTGAGCGAACTTATTCTTTGAGGACACTTGCTCGCATGTGATCCGGATTATTATGATATTAAAACATTTGTCTTTGATTATGATGCATCATGGGTAGATGACATGTTGTTTTACTACATTGACCTAGACAGGTGCTATTGACTCGGTTTTACTGAGTGTGCAGGGTTTTGGACCTTGAGGATGAAGAGGCATCGATGGAACCCCTTGGACTCCGGATTGAGTCAGGGAGTGTGCTATTGGGGTTTGATCGATTTACTGTGATATTAGTACATTTGATTAGATGATATGATGTGGACGTGTTCTGACATGATTTGTTGATGATGCAGGCTGACGATAGCTTGTCGACCAGACTCACATATGGAGTAAAGGGATCACACACGACTACTAGAGGGGTTGAGGGAGAGGTGTGGACAGCAACCCTACCACAACCTACTATCACTCCCGCCATGGATCGAACTGTAGGTTAACGATTACCTAGTTTGAGAGGACCCACGATGCCGCGAGGGAAGACTGCGACAGTCGCTCATGATGATTCTAAGGGGCACGTAATAAGGAGAGGGTTTTATTCCTTAGAAGCCCTTAGTCTCCCACAAGTTCACCTGGCGGAGTGTTGACTCCAGAGGTTATTGATGTCTACCAATCAGTCAAGAGGCGAGTGGCACCCTTGGAGCACATGGTGCATCCCGAAGGGAACATTGCGCAAAAGAAACAAAAGAGGCGAGTGGCACCCTTGGAGCACGTGGTGCGTCTTGAAGAGCACGTCGTGCAAAAGAAATAAAAGAGGCGAGTGGCACCCTTCAAGCACCTAGTGCATCCTGAAGGGCACGTCGCGTTGATGATGATGGAGGTATGAACCTAGATGAACCTAAGAAAAATAACACATTAAGAAATTTTAAAACAACTTCCCTAATTAAAATGTCACCTAGTTCAGAATCTAAGTTCCAAGTCTAAAACTTCACTACGGGTAAAATTTTGTCTACCCTTAAGAAAATATCTATATAAAAATAAAATAATAAAATTTAAGATAAAAACCACTTAAGTAATAATTTTTGTCTTCATAAATTTTTGGGTGAAATGAAGAGAGTAAGAACTTAAATAAAATCTATGGATATAAAAGGT
>JASDQU010371755.1:96843-119498 GCA_032191745.1 Picea mariana | reverse complement strand
AAACTTGTTATAAAAGCGTTGAAACCCTTTGAACCTGCAAGATCTTGGCGTTTCGTTCTATTTACTCAGAGCAATAAACTTCAATCGTTGTAGCTTTAACTGGCAGCTGGCATAAAGATTCTTTGCTCTGTGTGTTCTTTTGAAAACCTATATCTTTCAATTCGATGTTCGACCTGTCAAAAACTCCAACACGCAGCTATATTGCACATGCATTCTTTGCTTGCAAAATCGGGCATATGTATTATCGATTTAGCTTGGCGCAAGAGACCAGCGATCTCGGTACTTGACAGAGGCAAATGAAATTTTGAAGCTGACATGGAGTATGACTTGTCTTGAATTGAGGTACTCAATCTTAATCTGTGGCTTGACTCATAGCTTTGAAGTTGCATGCAGAGCTAGCACATGTAGGTAAGACTGGTGGCTTGGATTTTGACATATAACCTTGACTCGTGGATTGTGATATGACTAATGACTTGGTGCGCTAGGCTAAGGATAGGTTATCGCTTGAATCATGTCTTGAAAGTTTGGCTTAGTTTATGACTTGGTTGATAGACTAGAGTACATGTAGTGTGATGACTTAGGATGTGGCTTCGACCTTAGACTTAGCATGAGAATTAGGTATGTAATTTTGATGTGGCTTTGTATGGATTTATGTTGTGACATGTGGATCAGAACTTTGGCTAAATGCGCTTGATATGTAAATTTTGGCATCCTCATCATTCTCCAACATTTGGTGCATATTATCCTGATTTAGGGTTTTTGGAAAAGAAATAACAATTTATTCGTATTTGTGTATTGCATGTCCAGAGGGTAAAACCTAAAGATTTCTGAGCAAAAGTGGTCGAATAAGGTTTGTCAAGACTAGATGAAAGATATGAAGAAGACTCGATGAAAGATATGAGGATCATGGCATAATCAAACGTTCAAGGGAGTTTGACAATTTAAGCATAAATATGTAAGGACGCTCTTCAAAATATACTGGTAATTTTGAGAGCTAACAGTATTAATCAATGAAACTCTTCGTGCGTCCTTGCACTCTATAAAGGGGAATTCTTGGAATTCGTTCAATGCTTCTCCATGCTTTAAAAAACATTTAGCTTCCTTTTCAGATTCTGAAAGAGCTAATATATGAAAAAAATCTTGCATTAGACAACTCTTGACCCGCCCATACCCGCTGACCCGCGAAGCTTGTATTGCACAGCGATCAACTAGTTGCTCGATGAATATCCATGCTACATCTACTGCCTGTGCTCCCCCAGAAACAAGTTCTCTAAAACTAGCGAGCCATGCATAGACTAAATACTCTGAATTTATTGCAGTATCTGAAGGAAAGGAAGCAAAGGAAAGGAAACAAGCTTGGAGATTATAAGGAAAAGCGTTGTAACGACCTGAGAGTGGGCATAACGTGGTCGTTTATGATGGCTGCTTTATCTAAGCGCCTCAAGGTCTCTATCCAGTGAGTAGGCGTCCTCGTCACTTATGCCATTGACGTTGCTATTGCTTCCACGGCTTTGGGTAGCCTCGTACATTTTTCTAGAATTTGTGGACGTAAACACTCCAGATCCTTTGGAAGTTTCTTGACGGGAAGATCTTGACAAGCATGAAAGCAGAACAATTCAATGAATGAATGAACGCGATACCAGATAGTGCAGAATAACTTTATCATAACAACCCGACAACTGCAGAATGAATGAATAGAACGCGATACCTGATAGTACATAATAACTTTATCCTAACAACCCGCATTGCAGAGGCGATACCTAGAGAATGAATGAAACATGTATATTGCTGAAGAAAATACAAAATAAAGTTGGTATAACAATGTCCGTTTTCAAGAAAGAATGTGTGATTCTAATTATATCAAATTTTAATTATCTGACATAACATTGACCTTAGATTTATGTGTTTGATGGTATTTCTTATTAATATTTCTTATTTAATTTATATAAATCAACTGAATGTAGCTCAAAATATGGCAGATTGCATTTGATTTGTGCTTCAACTCCTTAGATTTATGTGTTTGATGGTATTTCTTCTTATTATTTCTTATTTAATTTATATAAATCAAATGAATGTAGCTCAAAATATGGATTGCATTTGACTCATGCTTCAAGTGGAAGAGTATTGTAGTTGTAATTGTGTTGTGTGGTAGGCCTTTTTCCCTGAATCCATGGTTCTATTACATGGATAATTTAATGATTTTTTCCTAGAATCCATGGTTCCATTGTATGGATAACTATCTTGTTAAACTATAGAAATTTGGATATAAAAAGAAATGCATAGACTGTGTAAAAAACCTTGTACTTATATATATTAAGTTGTTTGATTTTTCGATTGACTTAGAATGCAGTGTTTGTGTCTAAGTGTTAGGATATTTAGACACATAGGAGTTAGTTAAGATCTATTTGGTCTAATGTGTCATTAGGAAAAAGTGTGTTTCTTTAGTATGCAGTAGTATGGATTTGTAGTTAGGAAATTCAACGGTCACGATATGTTCCTGATATAGAGTGATTTGAGGGTTCATATTCTCCTCCATTTTAACGGTTACATTGATCTGTGACTTAACACCAATTGGTCCATGATCTCTATTTAAAGAGCATGGAGGGTCATTTTTCGATAGTCGATTGTGAGAGACTCTCTTGTAAAATCTCTCTGTAATATTTTTTTTTTGCATTAATAAACTGTTCCAAGTGGCAACATTGGCTGGGCCGTGAATGTTTCCTCATAGGGATTTTACCACGTCAAAACATCAGTGTGTTGACCTTTGATCTGGTTGTGTGAGTGGTTACTAAAGGTTTTCATCCTCTGTTGGGATACATGTGTTGTCGAACATGGCATCAGAGCCTGTTTGAATACCCTCTCATGTTGTAGATCGAGATCGTGAAGCCCAGTTCTCTCATCTCTGTTTATTTCCATTTTCGTACATTTATGGGCTGAGAGGATTGTTTCATTACATTTGGAGCACCCGTTTCAGTTAGGAACATTTTTTGTTTCACTCGAAAAGGTTTCTGTTTGCCCAAGATACGGTGACCATTTTAGCTAGATCCAAAGGTATAGTATAGAATAACCTTGAAGAGTCGGATGGATCCAAAATTAAGGCAACGAAAATTGAAGAGTCAGATGACTTACCTTGATTGCAAGGTATAATATAGAATAACCTTTATTACAAAATTTGACAGATCCGATGACTTAGCTTGATTTCAATGCAATACCGACAGAATGAATGAATGAAAGTGATACCGGATAGTATATAATAACTTTATCATAACAACCAGACAACTGCGGAATGAATGAATAGAACGTGATACCTGATAGTACAAAATAAATTTATCCTAACAACTCATTGGGGAGGCGATACCTGCAGAATGAATGAAACATGTATATTGCTGAAGAAAATACAAAATAAAGTTGGTATAATAAAGTTGACATAACATTGATCTTAGATTTATGTGTTTGATGGTATTTCTTATTAATATTTATCATTTAATTTATATAAATCAAATGAATGTAGCTCAAAATATGGCAGATTGCATTTGACTCATGCTTCAACTCGAAGAGTATTGTCGTTGTAATAGTGCTATGTGGTAGGCTCTTAGGAGTTAGTTAAGATTTACTTGGTTTAATTAGTAGTTAGGTAAAAGTGTGTTTCTTTAGTATGCATTAGTATGCATTTGTAGTTACAAAATTTGAGGATCACTATATGTTCCCGACATAGAGTGATCTGACACTTCATATTCTCCTGGATCTTAACAGCTACATTGATATGTGGCTTAACACCTGATTGGTCCATGATCTCTATTTAAAGAGCTTGGAGGGTCATTTGCCGATGATCGATTGTGAAAACTCTCTTGTAAAATCTCTATGTAGTAAATCTTTTTCATTTGCATTAATAAACTGCTCCAAGTGGCCGAGTTGGCTGGGGCCATAGATGTTTCTTTGTAGGGGTTTTACCATGTCAAAACATCGGTGTGTTGATATTTGATCTAGTTGTGTGAGTGGTTATTGAAGGTTTTCATCATCTGTTGGAATACATGTGTTGTCGAACATGGCATCAGACCTTGTTTGAACACCCGGTCCTGTTGTAGATCGCGATCATGAAGACGAGTTGCTTCATCTTTGTTTTTTCCATTTCCATAAATTTTGGGGTTGAGAGGATTGTTCCATTGCGTTCGGAGCACTCATTTTAGTCAGGAACATTTTTCGTTTCATTAGGAAAGGTTTATGTTTGCCCAAGATATAGTCATTTCAACTACATCTTGTTGATGTTAGGACAACATCGGTAAGACATTCTCTTAGAATAATAATTAATAATATAATTATTGATTATTAAATATCATATATAATAAGTAAATGATACTAATAAATAGTTATTGATTATTCAAGGACCGATGGTCACCATATGTTCCCTATATATGGAACACTCATCATTGTAATAATATATCGATTATATCCCATATGAAGAAAAACAACATGGTATGAGAACGCGACTCCTTGACAGGAGGGCCATGGTATCAGAACGTGACTCCTTCACGGGAGGGCCCAAGAAAATGCTAGTAGAGTAAAATGTTGGGAATGTGTTGGTAGCCACCAATATTTTTTATTATTATCACAATCAAAGTCCCCACAAAAATATCATATCCTTCTGTAGCTGCTATCACCTCCCATTTGTAAATGTTTATATTTCGGAGTTTCGAAGCAATGAGTGGGTTAATCTTACCTTATTGAGTTTTTGTGTTCATTTTCGTTTGTTTTGTTTGTTTTAAATTCATGACTGTAAGCATGAATTTAAATATAAAACTTGGGCTTGGTTTCATATCTTTTACCTTAGAAATATCGTTTGAAAGGTACCCATATATGATTAAAACTCAAGTCTTATGAATTTATTAATTAATACATTATTGAAATCTTAGTATATTATGGGTATCGTGACTTCATTGGTTTTATAGTTCATTGTTGATTTAATTTGTGAAATGTTTGAGTGCACAAAAACCTTGGTTATCAGTTGATATAGTTCTCATGAGTTCAATTGTCATATCAACATTCATATCAATTGGTACAGTCATGTTGTACCTACATTTTCAATTCACTTTGATGGCTTGAGTATTAATGAGATCATTCATTACACGAATTGGGGTTTTGTACTGTGGAGGGTTTGGTATTCATCGTGCGTAATGGCTTGTAGTTTCACGAGCCACATTCTTTTCATTTCCCCTAACTCTTCTTTCCAAATAATGATAGTCCCCAAACTTTGTAGTTTTCGTGCCTTTACAATTCCCATAGACCTCTCTCTGCTCATCTGTTGGAAACCCAAACTTATCCCTGGTAATATCTGTTGTATCATTTTCATAGTGGAAATGGCACCTGTAGTTCGTATTGAGCTGAACGGTTTCCAAGCTCTTTTGTCCCATGATGACACTATAGTAGACCTGAAGGCTCATGGGTGGGATGTGTTCCTCAAGAAGTTCAAAGGCTACAACCTCCCAATTACACAAGACTTCGCATAAACTTTCGACAGTTTTAGGGCCAAGGTGGGATATGTTCAGTTGCAAATCACAAAGGATTTCATAAGAAGGGAGACAAGACTCCCATTGAAAGGTGAAAAATGGTTTAAGAATGCAAATATGGAAGACGTTCCATGGAGTTTATTCATGGTATCCCGCAAATCCACTTGTTGTCCAAAAGGTATCCCCATTGCTTTTCTAAAACCTAGATGGCATAGCCTCATTTTAATTTTAAAACAGTTCATTACATGTGAAGGCCGATAGGGGCTGGGTTTTCTCTACCACATCCGATTGCTTATGATTTTTATAGGGTTTGAGTTGGATATGCCTTCTTACTTGTTGATGAGTCTTTACAAAATGTCTAAGTGCTATAAACGATAGAGCACGAATTCCCTCTTAAGTATGTTTCATGACGGTCTCATTAAGATCTTGTTGGTTTATCACCTATCGCAAATCAGTAATAGTTGGGAGGGTTTCCTAATCCCAAATGGCTTCACCTAGGTCGACGATACAGTCAGCCCTCATTTAATTGTAAACCCTAATGTGGAGAGACGAGTGATTGAAATACAAGTCTTCAATTCACTTGACGGTTCTGATTTTAATGAACCAACTTCTATTGTTGATGAAATCCCTGTGGATAAGAAATTGCCATATATATTTTCACCCAGGAAATCTTTGGAATAGGTAATCAGCAAGTTGAAAGGGAAATATGCCCCTATGCTTATGAACGAATCTAATCTGAATAATAATGATAAACCTGTTGTGAAGAAATTCCGAAAGGGAAAGAAACATTAGAGCTCGGATTTAAATTTCAGGAATAAGAATGTTGGTCGATTGATTTCTAGGAACCTATGAAATCGAAAGAGCGATCATTTGAGCTTGATTTCCATGATAGAGATTGATGATCAGGGTTTAGATCAAGATATAAATGATTTATTGGCTCGTGAAGACCCAGAAAACCAGTGTCCTGGGAAAGAGGTTGTTACCCAGGTTGAACAATATGACTTCATGTCTAAGTTACCCCCATGTCTCAGAGGCAGAGAAGGTTTTCCAGGTATTAGTCATGACCTAGAATAAACTATAGGGGAAAATGAAGTACCAATTGTTGATTGTATTCCATGTCAGTCTACCATTGCCATTGTGCACTGTGACGGTTGCTTAGACTGGATAGAGCATTATTATAGAGATATTTTTCTCTTACAGTCTCAAGTTAAATGATTGGATGCTCATAATGCTCTACTGGAATGAGAGAACCTTGACTTGAAGGCACACACAGAGAGGGAAAATAAAAGATTCAAGAAGGCTGGGAATATAATCATTAAAAACACAACCAGTTTCAAAGCCATTATAAATTTCGAACTGTCAGATCCTTCTTTAGCTAATTTTTAATGGTAAAACGATTTTGTTTTGATTTTATTCTATTCTGTTATGAAAAATTGAAATAGGTATATTTAATTTTGATTTCATTTGCTATAATAAGACTAGCTACAAAATCTATGATTCTGTAGCCAGTCTCTTTTGAATAATAATTAATATTGTTATCTCAATATCAAATCGGTTTTTCTATCTAAAGGAAATTGATGGTTATGATGTTGATTGCATGGAGAAAACACCTTGGGACATATGCTCAGTTATTCTGTATTTTCGTGCCTTTCATGTTTATAAAACTTTGGTTTGTTTTTGACAAACCAACTCATACATGAGTGGTTTCTAGTTTCTCTATTTTTGTAATATTATCTAATTTTTGTGGGTTCAACTCTATCTTGTATGATAAGAGCATTTGAATCCTAAACTAGTTTAAATACCGATCACTCTTAGTAGTGAAAGGATCTTTTTTTTGGACACATTATGGACATATGACTCTCAAGACTGATATGGAGAAGTTGTTCATTCCTTGGCTTTAGACTAGTGTGGCACTTACCCATTATGTTTTGCCTTTATCTTATGGAATGTTATTACGTTTATACAGCTTTAGTCTGATTATCATATGATGTTTCATATTATTCAACACTTTAATTCTGTCTGTAATTTGTTGTTCATATATTACATCTGTGATCAATATTTCATTTAAATATCGTTGATTTATGCTTGATGTTAAATGATGTATTACATGAATGCTTTGTATTAAATTTTTTTCATTATAAGTATTCATCATTATAAGATCACCAGATCTGTATGTTTATTAGTTTGCTCTTATATTCCTGCTCCAAAACACCTTTGAGTTTGTTCTGGGAGTATTAGCACTAGCCTGTTACAGGTTTTTCTCATAGGCAGGACAGTTGGGAGTTTGAATTGTGCAAAGACATAAACTCATTAGTTGATTAATCACAGGTTAGTTTACTCGTATTTGCGTTCTTTAGTTAGTTTATTTATCAATGAAATAAGAATAGCTTAAATTTCATTTGATTGTTAACCTGTTCTTATTTCAAATTGTGTTTTATTAGTATTCTTTAGTTCTTTAGATTATAAAATGTATGTGTTTTCTTTATCTACTTCATAAACACTTTCGAAAAACATTGATTTCACAAGATATCCGACAAAACTTGCAAATTGAATATACATTCTTCAAAATCATACGCACATATCCATACTTCTATTTTTTACGTTCATAAATTATTAAATTTATATCTTTAGCATTATAGCTTCATAGATTATTTTCATTTCTTTTATTTTTATGACTTTACTTGGCCAACGGATCCATTAAACCCATCAGGTCATTTCATTCCAAACGACTTGGGTTATTTAGACAACCCCGATCTGGATTTGACCTTCCAGTTGACGGTGTGTCACTTACGCCCATCAACAAAGTGTTAAATTTATGGGGTTGTTACAATCTTCATGTACAACATGTTTACTTTTTTACTCCTACCTAAATTATAGAAAGAATTCCATAAATTATGGTGGGCAGTAATTTCTAGTAAAAATGTTTAATTACTTAAATATGAGGAATGTAATGCATATTTACTTCTACCTATATTTATGCAAAGAATCCCATGAATTATGGAGGAACAATTTAACAAAGTGATGGATTATAACCAAAATAATCTTTGGTTAGTTACAGAGGTATTCTCCAACTATTTATAAGAAAGANTTGGGATAAATCTAATATTACTATAAAAAGACACTTGAAAGACACAACAATAGACACACATATTTTTTCTCTCTCACACGTGGGATAAGTGATCTAAGGAAGAGACTAAGAAGTTGAAATTTTTTGAGTTACTTATTGATGTTCAAGTGTTTACTAAAGTAATATCGTTTATCATTGGAGGTAATTATCACTTGTGGAGAATTGTGCTTGGTTAATTTAACACTAGAAAATCAACATGGTTAGCCATATGACATCGAGTATATGATGGATGTGTTTTGGTCGCCATATGACATATACTCGATGTCATACTCGATGTAAAGAAAATCTTTCTCAATGGAGAGATCGAGGAAGAGGTATACATTGAGAAGCCAGATGGTTTTGTGATACATGAGAAGGAGTCGCGTGTGTATGGACTCAAGCAACCACCTCGAGCCTGGTATGCAAATATTAATGGACACCTGATGATTTTTGGGCTTCAGCAAAAGTGTTGTAGATCCCAACCTGTACTACAAGACTGTTAATGTTGACCCCTTGATTTTGGTCCTCTACGTTGATGATTTATTCCTCATCAGTACAAAGTGCCTTATTGTTGAATGCAAGTATGTGTTGGCCTCTAAGTTTGAGATGAAGGACCTTGGTATGATGCACTACTTCTTGGGACTAGAGGTGTGGTAGAGAATTGATGAAATCTTCCTGAGTCAGGGAAAGTACATAGTTGAGATATTGAAGAAGTTTAGGATGTTGAACTTGAATCTTGTGGTTACACCAATGGTGATGAATTTGAAGAAACTAAGTATGTATTTTTCCGATTCTAATGAAATTGATCTGACTCTATACAGATAGTTGATTGGATCATTGATGTATTTGGTTAACACTAGACCAACTATTTGTTATGCAGTGAGTGTACTTAGCCATTTTATGAGTCAACCGAGATAGACACATTATATTGTTGTGAAGCATGTGTTGAGATACATGTGAGGCATAGTTGGACATGGTCTGAGATATACTTCTAGTATTTATATAATATGGCAAGAAATATCGACTCTAATTGGGCATGGAGTGTAGTGGATAGAAAGAGCACCTTCGAGTGTTGCTTCTCTTTGGGATCTTCCACGGTTTCCTAGTGTAGCAGGAAACAAACTTATGTGGCTTTGAGCACAGCATAAGAAGAGTACATTGCATTACGTATGTCAGTATGTGAAGTAGTGTGGATTCTCAATATCCTTGGAGATTTATCCGAAAACGTGTTGGATTCCACCATTATTCATTATGGTAACCAAAGTTGCGTGAAGATCTTAGATAATCTAGTGTTTCATGACAAATCAAACCACATTGAGATCAAGTACCATTACATTCAAGACATGGTGTAGAGGAAGGAAGTGTTGGTGTTGTACCTTCCTATAGATGAGCAGGTTGTTGATGTTCTCACTAAACTGGGATGAAGTTCAAGTACTTATGTGATAGACTTGGTGTGGCAAAGAATGCCTCCCTCACTGAGAGGGAGTGTTCATGTTTGCAACTTCTTGAGACATTCTCCAGATCGTATTCATCTGTGACTCAGTTGAGTTGATCTGTGATGACACTTATTTCAGAAGGGATAAGTGGGACACTTGTCTGAGAAGGGATAAGTGTTTTTGGTCTTATAGCCCAAAATCCCTTGTGGAGAGCACATGAGGACATGTCAAGGTAGTTGACCCTTGACGTCACACACTATGGGATTTGACCCTAGTGTTTTTAGAGGGTGTAGCCTCTAGAAGTCCACATGGGAGTGCCATATGTGACAAACATTCTCCAGATCATACTCCTCTATGAATTGAGCTGAGTTGATCTGCGAGGACACTTATTCGAGAAGGGATAAGTGGGAAATTTATTCAAGAAGGGATAAGTTCATTTGGGCTTATAGCCTAATGTCTCATGTGGAGAGCACATGAGGACATGTCAAGGGAGTTGACCCTTGATGTCACACACTATGGGAGTTGGCCCTAGTGTTTCTAGAGGGTGTAGCCTCTAGAATTCCACATGGGAGTGCCTTGTGTGAAAAACCTTTTGCTACTATGGTGGTTGTGTAATACTAGAAGAGACTGTGTGTCTTTGGATAATATTTTTGTACTATTATGGAAAGATACCTCCCTAGCTAAGAGGGAGTGTTGATATTTCAACATCAGGCAAAACTTCTCCTAGATTGGGCTGCAGACCAAGGGAGATAGGATAAATCTATCATAAAGGTACACTTGTGGTAAATGGGGCCCAGATGTAGTCCTTCATTGATCATGACAAGGAATAATATGGACTTGAGGTGCTTGAAGTGATTTCAGATGACTTACCTTGATTGCAACGCGATACCGATAGAATGAATGAATGAACATGATACCGAATAGTACATAATAACTTTATGATAAAAATCAGACAACTTCAGAATGAATGAATAGAATCTGATACCTGATAGTACAGAATAAATTTATCCTAACAACCCGCATTGCAGAATCGATACACGTAGAATGAATAAAACATGTGTTGAAGCAAATACAAACTAAACTACTCCAATTGGTCGTGTTGGCTGGGCTATGGATGTTTCCCTGTAGAGATTTTACCACGTCAAAACATCGGTGTGTTGATCTTTGATCTGGTTGTGTGAGTGGTTACTAAAGGTGTTCATCCTCTGTTGGAATACCTGTGTTGTCGAACATGGCATCATAGCATGTGTTGTAACAAATCTCAAAATCGACTCGCTGCCTAAGGGCGAAAGGAAGGTTTCGGTTCTCATTGGCATCATATTGGTTTTCGTGGTCCATGTGGTTGGAGTTTATTGGTGGTATAGAAAGGATGATCTATTGTATCCACTTGTTATGCTTCCTCCAAAAACAATACCACCCTTTTAGCATGCACTGTTCATCATTGTGGTTAATTATACAATGGTGGGGCAAGATGCAATGGTTTTTAAATGTGGTCTTTTGCTATATTATAAGAACAGCTGAGGACGTAACTATAGGAAGCAGGGTCAGATGTTGACTATGGTTGAATACATTCTATTACTCTATCGTGCGTTGCTTCCTACACCTGTTTGGTATCACTTCTTCTTGAACAAAGAATATGGTAGCCTGTTTTCATCTCTCACAACAGGGTTGTACCTTACCTTTAAGTTGACATCAATTGTGGAGAAGGTTCAATCATTTTTGCGGCATTGAAGGCACTGCCCCGCAAAGAAGTTCAGTATGGGTCATATGCTACTACAGAGGAGATCCTTGCAGCTGGAGACTTGTGTGCAATCTGCTAGGAGAAAATGCACACCCCCATATTATTACGTTGTAAACATATATTTTGTGAGGAATGTGTCTCAGCATGGTTTGATGAACAGAGAATGCGATGCAGTTGAAGAATACAAATTTGCTTCCTTATTTATGATGCCGATGTTGACAATAGTACTAACTTTCTGGTTCGAAGTGGACGAACTTTGATGTAAACAGAAAATACCGGCTTGCTTGAGCACATCGGTCTTTGTAAGTTCTGAGGCGATTTTCGTTTTCAGCGTAGATCGGAAATTTCGTTCAAATATTTGGCTTTCAAGAGTGGACGGGAGAAGTCCCATGACTTAATCTTTCGTTAAGTTTCAATTTTCGTTAAATCTCAGGACATAACGAATTTTGCACTGTGTTGCACTGTAATTCTTGAAGTAAGACTTTAATATTCTACAGGGCCTAAGAAATTTTCGTAGCCATGCCTCCTATGGTCATTAATTACTGTGGCTTCTATGCTGATGCCATTTCACTGTTCTTTGGTGTTTTCATATTCTCAACTTTTATTTCAGGTGCAGAATTGTCGCCGCTGAAATCCAGAGGATTCAAACCGACGTTATAGATGGAAAGAGTAGCAAATGATACAAATGGAAATAATAATTCAAGCATTAAAAGCCGCAGGTTCTTGGACGTCGCTATCCGTTTGGACCGTATCAGCGAGACGTGCTCGAAGGAAGACATCGCAGTGTATTAGGGTGCCATGACTCCAATGACGAACGGTATGCCAACATACACCACACAAACTGTGAATACATGCGCGACAGGCTGCCCTATATCAGGTATCCACCTCAGCTGCGGTTAGTTCAGCTCAGCGAGAATGATAAACCCTAAAATATTCAAGCACATAGAATACAACGATTGCTTGGTCAATGATGGTGAAATGTTGAAGGCGGGGAGCAACATATCGTTCCAGTATGCTAACACGTTCCGATATCCATTAGCAGTGGCTTCCTCAATTGCAATGGTTGAAAGTCGGTCTTGATACTACTGTATAGAATATTTTTGCTAGAAATTTTGAACTGCAGCTCTGCAGAGGGAACATAATACCCATGAAGAGGACGAGAACGCCGCAGACTGGCAGGCAGAAAATGGCAGAAGCGTTTCTGACACCTACGCTGACGACGTGATCATGAAAGTAACGGCTGCATCCATATTCCTCGAGGCACGCGATTAGGGTTTCGGTGAGAGACTGAATAGCTTGCGAGAGAGGCTTTTCCTATGGGAGATGGGTTGGTAGCTGGAACACTCACCGATTGGATTTAAAGTGGATTCGGTGAGAAAGAACAGTTTGTCGTGTCTAGGTGGATGAGACATACATGCTTTTGCTTCATTATTATTTGCTGGATTTTCACTACAATAATTGTAGGAATTTCTTTTCAGGATATACACGATCGAAGCCAGGCCTTTAGGGTTACGATATAAAGAGGTGCATCCTGACAGTGGGAAGAAAGGGAAAACTGATTGAAAAGGTCAAGAGCCTGCAGGTGCGAAATATTTGTATAGAAAGATTATTTACAACTATTCCTTTCCGGAGTGTAGTAAGATGGGGTCCTTGGGGAACTAGAGTACAACAAGTCTCATGTTCTCGTGTTGTCTTATCCAGCGCAGGGCCATATCAATCCAATGTTGCTATTTGCCAAGTGGCTCGCCTCTAAACAAATCACGGTCACGTTTGTGACGATCGAAGCTAGCCGTGAGCGCATGTTACAGGCTCAACACGCAGTGCCCGGGGCGTCAAAATCCTCTACGAAAGTTCAGTTTGACACAATCTCAGATGGACTTCCTCTGGATTTCGACCGCTCGAAGGACGTGAACATGGCCCTCACCATGTTATGAAGGACTCGGAGGAGTTGGTGATATCGACTGAGAAACTATGGCCATTTCTTCTGCGTGCTTTGGTATCTGTCTTGGCGTTGGCAGTCAATCCATTTTTGGAAAACACTTGCTGCAACACCATCTATGGAGTTTTTACATGTTCCCGAAATTATCAACTTGGTATTGTGGTGTCTGGGACATGTGACACTAATTATAATTTTTGTGGTATATACATTGAAGTGCATATTTTACCTTGAAGCAGTTAGGATTGAATACTGTAATCTTGTTCGAGTGAATTCCTTTTTGCACCATGGATAGCTTGCATGTTCGTAGCTTTTGGGGTGTCACCACACGTAGAAAAATCTATACATCCTTCTATATGGTGTGTTTTTATATCTCCCGTACTTTGTTTGGAACTAAAGATATATGGGAAGTGGATGCTAGAAGGTTGTAGAAGATTATCTGAAATAGCCAATCCCTCAAACTATTTGTCAATTGTTGGAAACTTTGTTGGGGCATTGCTTGGAGAAGCGACTGGATGGAAGGAGGGAGCTCTTTTTACCTTTGTTGTGTGTGACGATTCAAGCAGCCGGAACATCTAGGAGACACACTTGGCACTCGCATAGTCCAGAGAAGGAAAACCGGTTCAGATCCCTGGAATACCAAGAGTTTTATTTGTTTCTGTTTAAAATACTGATGTATGGAACATTGAAGGGGGGGGGGCGCATGAGCGTAGGACTGGGAGAAAAACTTTTGTCAAGGAGTTTTCATTGTAATGATTGAGTTTCTTGTAAACCAGATTGAAATAATAAAGAATATTTGTTGCTTGCAACTGTGAGATTCATCACAGTCAATCTCTTTCATCATGTTTCTCTTCTCTTTTAGCTATGTTAAAACTGTTTGGATTTCGTTTATGTATTTCCTTACTCGCAGCTGAAATTGTTTTTACCATCTCTTTATGTCTTCCTTAATCCATTACAACTGCATTACATTTTGTTTTCCTCTAATTGATGGGCTTCGTTACACTTTAGTATGACCACTACTGTAACGAAAGGGTTTGGGTTTTCTGCAAATGTTTATTACCTTTCCTCTGCACCAGCTATCATCTATGTAAGACCAATCTGCATTTTCAGAACTCTACATGTATCCTTTGCTACATCAGCCTTTCTTTTTCTTTCCCCTATCGCATCATGATTTATCAAAGCGCTGAAAGATAGACTTACTTTGCCTCACTTTCCGCAAGTATTTGATCTCTGCTATTGTCTCTTTTTCTCAGTTTTCATTTGACTCCATGCCCAATGGACCATTTCCCTGGTTTAACATCCAAACTCCAAAAATCTAAGACCATCATTTACCCATAAATCTGCCCACCTTTTTCAAGCTACTTAAATTCATATCGTGACATTGTTCGAGAGATCCCTCTCGGGTTGGAAGGGGCAGCTCCCAATCCAAAGTGGTTCGAGGTTGCCTCGGGATTGATTTGCTACAGCCCATTTCAATTCTGAGTGTCAACAACATGTTTGAATAATCTCTCTTGTTGTAGATCGAGATCGTGAAGCCGAGTTGCCTCATTTCTGTTTTCTTCCATTTCTGTACATTTCTGGGCTGAGAGGATTGTTCCATTGGGTCTGGAGCACTCGTTTTAGTGAGGAATGTTTTTCATTTCACTCAAAAAGGTTTCTGTTTACCCAACATATAACCATTTCAGTGAGATTCAAAGGTATAAACCTTGAATACGCCCTTTTTAAATTTTTGTAGAGCATTATTTTGGTTTTATTTTGGTTGATCCATGTATTCTCTTTGCCCCGCGCCCTGTGTGATCTTGGAAAATCAGAAACATATAGGAAAAGGTGCATTTTTCGAGTAAACTAATCGAGATCTAACCCTTGTCATCGAGAAGTGGAATGTTTTTCTTGGGTGAAAATAGTTTTTTATGAGCATGCTCTCCAAGGTCGTCTTCCAAAACAATAACAACACCTCCAATCCTCCTACTAAACAATACAATATGTTTTGTTAGCTCACTTGGTTAAAATTTATTTTATTAAGAGGTGTTGAATTCATGTCTCTCTTTTTGTTATTTTTTTGAAAAAGTTCATGTTCCATTGTAAAGTGTATTTCACTTCAATTATAAAAATGAATCACTATAAGTAACTTTAATATTTTATTTTAGAGTTATTTATTTTGCATGCAACTTTCTTTTATAAAGTAAATTCATTGTAAAAGTGATGACCACTTCTTTTTATAAAAGTGGGTCACTTCATAAAGCAACTTATTTGTAAAAGGGATATCATCACTGTTGGTCACTATAATTGCTTATTAATTAAAACAATCAAGTGTCACATAAATTGTCAACCCAGGGAAGTCTGTTTATTTCAAAGGCAATCACACACTGAATATGCTCAATCTCAAAAGAAATCCAAAGTTGTAGTAAAAGTTACACTAATCACACCTTGCCTTGAACAGACTGAAGTTCTACCTTGAATTACAGTGAAAGCAATCTATCTATTGGAGAGTTTTAAGATTCAAAAAGAAATAATTATCAGAAGAATCTTGGATTACATCAAGAAATAGCAACCTAGGAAAAAGGAACTTTTCAACAAACTACAAAGAAGACTAACTATTATGTAACGGAGAACAGGACCCTATTCCCCAAAGTAGGAATCTTCAGCACCTGTCTCTGACTATCACACTTTCATAAACTCATTTTGCAAACAGAATTACCAATCAAAATGATTAACAAGTACCGAAGGCTAACTATTCTATAACAGAGAACAAGACCTTATTCCCCAAAGTAGGAATCTTCAGCACCTGTCTCTGACTATCACACTTTCATAAACTCATTCTGCAAACACAATTACCAATCAAAATAATTAACAATTACCTAGGAATGAATTGTATGAAAACGATGTAACAATCAATGGAAACAAAGTTTCAGCAAAATAGAGTTTTAACAAGGTATAGATAAAAACAATACTAACACACTACAGAAACTAAGGGGTGAATCTTGTGAAGAAGGTGGGCCCTTTCCTTCTCACAAGATTCCCCAGAAATAAAAGGAATTAAGAGGTAATGCTCAGAATGATCTTTTATTCATCTGTCAAGTATGACAAGTTACAATATCCAAAGTGAACACGCTCCTTCTCTATGATTCCTTCTAGATAAGCCTTTCATAATTCCCCCTCTAATGTTGATTTTTCCACTATTTAAAGAGGAGAATCCTCTTAATACAATTAAGCATAAAATTACATGTGTACATACAAATCCTATTCTTAGTCTGATCTAATCTTCTATGCTGGAATAGGATATTCTGATCTCCTGTAGAAAAATGTTATTACAGTGGTTGGAATGGTGCTGTCTTGAGGTACAATTATTGTGGACGATGTAACAACTTCTTTATTTATCTTTTCTTGTTAATGTTGTTTGCAAAATACTGTTTCAGCATCACAAATCACGGACTGTTTCAGCAACGGGATTTGCATCGTATTTGACTATTTTAGCAACGTGGTCTCAAGCAGCAATGATGGTTGTAATGGTGTTGGCTTAAGGTATGGTTGTTGTGGCCAGTGTAACAACTCCTTCTTGTTACTGTTGTATGTGAAATGGTATTTCAACATCGCAAATCACGGAGTGTTTCAGCAACGGGATTTGTGTATTGTTGACTGTTTCAGCAACGTGGTCTTTAGCAACAACAGTATATTAACTGCAGTTCAAACTATTTCAACAACTGTATATTTCTAATTAATGGATAAGTATGAGAGTAATGTAAAATTACATGTAAAACAAATTAAACATATAGCAAAGAGAAGAAACGTTATATACCTTTGGAGAAATAGGTTAAGGTGATAATGTAGGCTTAAATATGAGTGGGAAAAGGATGTAATGATAGCAAAAGGTATGAGCAAAAAGGTACATTATAGGGTCCTAACATCCCCCCCAACTAAAAATGTTGCATGTCCTCAGGCAACTTCAATCTGAATCAGAATCCGGATACCGACTCTGAGCATGCAAATTACTTAAGCAGTAGTTGTGGAAAGTACTATCTGTTGGAGCTCTGAATCCTTGAACATGTTGTAGCCTTTGCCAGGCTGCTACTTCAACCTTCTTGGGCAGCTTATGATGAACTTGATACTTCTTTGCTGGAATCCATAGAATGGGAAAATGGAACTGATAACCTATCCAATTTTCAGCACATTGCTGGACACATTTGATGTAACTCGGTACCTGGGATATTATTGTCTCAAGATTGGTAGGACTAAAGGGATTGTGCTCATGCCTTTTCTCAGAAGATTGTTACCAAAACATGTTATTTTCTTTTAGGGAAGTAGTCTCTATGGATTTAATAAACTGTTGACAATCCTGAAGTATTGTTGCTTGTAGTTGCCTTATGTATTGAGTCATCTCTGGTTTCTTAAAAAAATTGTAATATTCTGCAACAAAGGTGGCAGCGTTCTGTGGTTCTGGCTGTATCTAGAGGAGACGGTTATCTTCATTATTCTTGGCAGCTAGAAAATCATTCTGCCACGTAATCTGGTTGGTAAGGAAGGAGATGAGTGCCCGAATCTGGATATCACCAACAAGAGGGTTGAGATTAAGCTGTCTGTTCTCAGGAATAGCTTCATTGTGAAGATATACCTCACATAATATATGTTGATCAGTAGTAGAGGCTTCTGCAAAAGTTTGAATAAAATCTTCTAGTTTGAACACTGCATAGGGTTTTCCTTCTTTGATTGATTTAATCTGAAAGAATGCAAGTCATTCTATAAGGAAAAGAGAGTAATTTGAGGATGGTTTCCTAGCAACCAACCATTTTTGTACCAAATCAAATATCAGGAGCAATTTTCCTTTTAACTCTTCATTCTGCTTCTTATGGGCACGAGATTCTTGGTGTGTTTTCTCCAAAGCTTCCCAGTTTGAATAAATGTGGTTCAGCCAAAGTAGTATGTTCTCCTGCAAACTTTTGTCCTATGTAATAGCAGACTCCTTTTTCCATTTGTCCATTATTGCCTACTCATTCCATGGTTGAGTTTGTGTTTCAGCATCGCAAGTAGTAGGCTAAGGTAGGGTCTGAGTGTCTTGTTCCACAAGAGTAAGGGTACTGATTTTGCTAGGAGGGGAAGATTCATCAATAGGCAGAGTTTGTGTTTCAACATTGTAAGTGGTAGGCTACGGTAGAGTCTGAGTGGTTTGTTCCACAAAAGTAGGGGTATTGATCTTGACAGGAGGGGCAGATTCATCAACAGACAGAGTTTGTGTTTCAACATCGCAAGTTGTAGGCTGAGGTAGAGTCTGAGTGGCTTGTTCCACAAAAGTAGGGGTAGATTCATCAATAGGCATAGTTTGAACAACTTTACTGATAAAAATAGGGGCTTCTGATTTAACAGTTGTTGTAGGCCAGGGTTCTTGTAGATTAACTTTGCTTTTTGGGATTTTTAAAGGTCCTACTGGTTCTTGTGTAACAGTAGGGAATTCCTCTTTTTTAACTGCAAAAGTCGTAGGTGTAGGGGAGGCTCTGGGTATTAGTATTTGAACCACTTTGTAGCCTGCTTTATCATAAATATCCCCACATTGGCTGCACATATACTCTCTATATTGATCATCTTTTGTGTTTTTCTCTACCATGGCCGCTACGCGAGCTAAGGTATACAAATTAAGTTCCCTGTCATAGGCTTCCTTTTCCATTACCAGCTCTTGCTTGTAAGCTTCCAGTTCTGATCTTAGAAACTCATTCTCTTGTAAGAGAGAAGCCATTGTTGGTTTTGGTTGTTGATCTGTCATCGATGTGTCAAGAGGGGTGACTGGTTTTTGTGAAACAGTCACATCCTCAGTAGCTGGTTCTTGTGGAGCGGCTACAAAATCAGCAGTTGATTCTTGTGTTTCATCTACTTGATGAAAAGAAAATAGTGTTTCAGCACCTTGGGCATGTGATTCTTGAACTTCAGGAATAAAGTCAGCAGCTGTTTCTTGTGTTTCAGCTGTAGCTGGTTCTTATGTGACAGCTATAGCTGGTTCTTGTGTTTCAGCACTGAATGAGTAGCTGGTTCTTGTGTGACATCTACTATTGCAACACACTAGGCATCTGATTCTTGTATTTTAGGAATGAAGTCAACAGTTGGCTCTTGTGTTTCAACTGTAGCTGGTTCTTGTGTAACAGCTATAGCTGGTTATTGTGTTTCAACTACTGAATGAGTAGCTGGTTCTTGTGTGATAGCTACTTGATGTAAAGAAAATGATGTCACAACATCTTGGGCTTCTGGTTCTTGTATTTCAGTGCCCATGGGTTGAACATGTAAAAATTCTGGGGTTTGGGAGGGTAGAGGTGTATGGGTTTTTAGCAAAATGGGTTGGGGGTTTAGGGCGGTGGTAGTAGTGGTTGCTCTTGTTGAAGTCCTCGTTCATTTTTTAGGTAAAAAGGATGGAAAAGTAGGAATTTGCTTCTTTCTTTTGCGTGTGGGTTTTTCCTCAGTGATGGGGCAGGGAGGGTTATCAGGTTTATCTACTTCAGAATCATCACTAAGGATATGAACAGTAGGGGTAGATGATTCTGGTAAATTGTGGGGCAAACTTGGTATGGTGGAAGGAATTGGATCAATTGGATCTGTAGGCTGATTAATAGGTATTTTCGGAGGGTCAAGAAGGTTTTGTGGTTGCTCTTCATGAGGGTTTTTAGGATGTTCAACAGTTTCCTGAGGGTTTATGGGTGGATTGTTTAGGAGAGGGTTTTGTTGGGCAAAACCCTTTTGGATGAGTAATTGAACGAGGTGGTGATGGGTGAGGGAAAGGATGAGATTTTTAGCCTGTTTACAATAATGCGACATGTTTCTAAGACATCTGAGAAGATAGTAAGGAATATTAACCAATCTAGCATGTCATAAATGAGATAACAAGACAAAGTCGGACTGGTAAATTACCTGGTATCGGACTTCACAGGTAAGGTAGTGCTTGAGAAACTCTGCAACTTTTGGCCAAGGAGGTGGTAACGAGCTAAGTTGAACACCCCGGCCTTTAAGCTCAACTTGTTCTCCTGGCAAGAGAAAATCCTACTGGGCATTAAGGATAATGTGTTTGTGGTTAAACCAGTGAATGCCAGTGAAGGGAAGACCCAAAACCTGTGCGATATCATCCTCTGTGACTGGAATCCGAACCCCTTGAACAATAGAATGGTCTTGTTGAAGATTCCGAGCAAATTGAAGAACCTGTTGTTGATCAAATCCCTGGAGCCTCTGAAAATAACCTAGCCAACCTGCTTGCTGAAAGATTTGGTAGAATTCTGTATACAATTCTAGCAGGGTTGTCGTGGTGGGTTTGTATCATATAACATGACCTCCCATAGCTATTCAGCTCAGTAGAATGCACAGTCAAAGAGTCACGTAACCACACCTAGATAGAGTAAGTTTTGCAGATGAAGGCATGTAAATGATGGTGAAAAAAAATGAAATGATGGGTAAAAAGAAGTGACGGTAGTCGGTTCGTGTGAAATGATGGCATAAAATTTCGATATTTCCCCCCCAACTACGGCTAAAATAGTGACTTTAAGTGAATGATAGTAATGAATCAGGATCTTCTCATTAGCCATATTTCAATTGTATTTACATATAAAGTTTACATACCTCATATTTACCTTTGATTTGTACTTTGAAAAATATAGTGCCTGTCCATAATAGATCTGCAGTAACCATGGGAGAGACTTTGGATTTATTAGAGAAATTGCATCAAGGGTTTGTTTAATCATGAGATAAAGTAGTGAATGGACAGAATGTAGTATGAAAAAAGGAGAAGTGAGAGCGAAAGAGATGAAAAAGATGTTTTTATTGACAGGAAATGCTGAAAAAGTGACGTTTTAGCAATGGGAAAAAGGGAGAAATGTTGTTGAACAGTGGTGTTTCAGCAATGGGAAAAATGGGAAAAATGAGGAAAATGTTGCTGAAGAGTGGTGTTTCAGCAATAGGAAAAATGGAGAAATGTTGTTGAACAATGGTGTTTCAGCAATGGGAAAAATGGGAAAAATGAGGAATATGTTGTTGAAGAGTAGTGTCTCAGCAATGGGAAAAAGGGAGAAATGTTGTTGAATAGTGGTGTTTCAACAATGGGAAAAATGAGAAAAATGAGGAAAATGTTGTTGAAGAGTGGTGTTTCAGCAATGGGAAAAATGGAGAAATGTTGTTGAACAATGGTGTTTCAACAATGGGAAAAATGAGAAAAATGAGGAAAATGTTGTTGAAGAGTGGTATCTCAACAATGGAAAAAAGGGGGAAATGTTGTTGAACAATGGTGTTTTAGCAATGGGAAAAATGGGGAAAATGAGGAAAAAGTTTGCTGAGGAGTGAAGATGAATAGTTTGAGGAAAGAGGGAGCAATGCTTCACAAAATGAAGCTTGGATCTACTTGTAGTAAGATTGTCCTTTCTTGGTAGCCCTTTTCTAGATCGAGAATCTGCAAAAGAATCAATTGTAACATGCCATTCCTTGAAAGGGATTATTAGTAAAAGGAATTTAATCTAATACTAAAGAAATTAAATTAAAAAAAATTAATTGCAATGAGGGGCAGGAGGCTCCTCTAAAAAGAGATAATGTGAATCTGCCACACATGTGGCCTTAAAATCTTCTTTAGAAATAGGGCGCTGGTACAGACGGAGCCGATGACCATTCACTAATAATGGTGTTTTAGAGTCATCAATTGTGAGGAGTCTTACTGTTCCATTGGGGAAAACAATGTCCACTTCGTAAGGTCCTAGCCATCTTGTATGTAGTTTCCCTTGAAATTCTTTAAACCGAGAATCATACAGTAAAGCCCAATTACCTTTTTGGAATTACTTGTGCTTGATGGTTTTATCATGCCATTTTGTTCTTTGTTGTTGAATCATAGTTGTCTGGTGAATGGCATCTAGTCTTTTTTTCATCCAATTCATTAAGCTACTGCAACCTGGCTGTTTGTGCATCAGTCAAATCAAGGTTAATA
>JASDQU010371755.1:68251-79952 GCA_032191745.1 Picea mariana | reverse complement strand
TGCTTGTAATAAAACAACAACCACCATTTCAGGTGTGGCAAAGGAGAAAATAAGGAAATCCTTATTTTCTCCTTTGCCACACCTGAAATGGTGGTTGTTGTTTTATTACAAGCAAACGAGGTTGGGATAGAGTAGCCTCTTGCTTATTTCAGCCGAGCATTGAGGGATATCGAAGTCAGGTATCACACTATGGAGAAGCAGGCCTACGCCCTGGTCAAGGCTCTCAAGGCCTTTAGAACCTATGTCCTGCAGTCCAAAATCATTGCCTATGTCCCCTCAGCTGTTGTTAAAGACATTCTTATTCAACCCAACATAGACGGGAGGAGGAGTAAGTGGATAGCCAAGATTCTAGAATTTGACCTGGAAATAAAGCCTACCAAATTGATCAAGGGTCAAGGTTTAGCCAAGCTGTTTGCTGAAAAAAATTACCTAGCTTTGGGGGTAAGTTTCATTAATGAATATTCAGGAATTCAGCGGGATTAGCTGTCTAAAATAGACCCTAAAAGGGAGCCCCCATTGGCTCGATGCCCCTGGTATAAGGGTGTCATATATTTTCTACAAGAGTTGTGGCCTCCAGATAGCCTGCAAAGAAACAAGGAAAAATATCTGAAGCTCAAGGCAGTCAGATACTGCCTTATCGATCAAGTTTTATATTGGAAAGACTTCTTGGGGTTGCTTTTGAAATGTGTAGATCTGCAAGAGGCTGACATGATCATGGTTGAATTTCATGACAGCCTATGTGAAGGGCACCATTT
Organism: Picea mariana; assembly: GCA_032191745.1. Classification (NCBI taxonomy): domain Eukaryota; kingdom Viridiplantae; phylum Streptophyta; class Pinopsida; order Pinales; family Pinaceae; genus Picea; species Picea mariana. Next base: position 79,197 of record JASDQU010371755.1, on the reverse strand, counting down.
CTGGAAAACTACAGCCTACAAAATCCTCAGGGCTGGATACTACTGGCCCACTGTATTCACTGACGTCTGCAGAAGGGTCAGAGACTGCATCAAATGTCAAAGATTTGCAGGAAAACAACAACTCAAGTCTTTGTCGTTAAATCCTGTGGTTGTTTTAGGACCTTTCCAGCAATGGGGCCTATATTTCATTGGAGAAATTCACCCCGCTTCCAGTGGGCAATACAGATGGATCCTGACTGCTACAGATTTCTTTACCAAGTGGATTGAAGCTATCCCCACCAGGAGTGCTTCCCACAAGGTAATCATTGGATTCCTGCAGGACCTCATCACAAGATTCGGTTTCCCAAGTAAGATTTTCACTGATAACACAACCTCTTTCAGGGCTAAGCCGTTAGCCAAGTTTTGTGAGAAATTCAGGATCAAACTGATTCACCCCACCCCATACTATCCCCAAGGAAATGGTTTAGCAGAGTCCTCCAACAAAAGCCTGATAAGGATCATCAAAAGACTGTTGGAAGACAACAAGAAGGCCTGGCATTTAAGATTAAAATTTGTTCTATGGGTCGATCGAGTGACCACGAAGAGATCTATAGGCATCTCTCCCTTCCAATTAGTCTATGGAGTAGAGGTTGTTTTTCCTTCTCATTTAGCCATTCCTGTAGAAAAATTCCTCTAGGATCATTGAGAGGAGCCTGATGACATAATCAGAAGAATTCATCAGCTAGTGGAAGTCCAGCAGGCCAGGGAGCGGGTAATGGGTAGAATTAAGGACCATCAACAAAGGATCAAGCAGGTTTTTGATAAGAAGGCCAAGAAGGAAGATTTTTGGATAGGAGACCTGGTACTAAAATGGGATGCTCCTAAACAAGATAAAGGAAAGCATGAAAAATTTGAGGCCTTGTGGATCGGGCCTTTCAAAGTCTCCGAAGTATTCTTGAATAATACCTATAGGTTACGAGATTTGAAGGACCAAGAAGCTTTCAATGGCCCTGTGAATGGGCATTTCCTAAAAGGATTTTTCTCTTGAGCCGCACATGGCTCTTTCACGGTTGTAAATATTGTTTTTCTTTCCGCCTTTAAGTTTTAAATAAATGAATCCATAGCCCAACAGAAAAGCACTGGAACTGCGAAATGAGTCCTTAGATCATCACAGGGACGACTCTATCCCCCATGGAGGCTAATTTTAGTAACAATTCTTGTCCTGAGCACAAGAGCATTTAGGTATGAAAGTTGCACGAGAAGCGCCTTAGCGCAGCACGAAAAAATCTCATTTCAGGCTTCCAAGCAAGTAAGCAGGCGAAATTATATTGTCAATGGTCTAGATTCATCCATAAGAGAAGATTGACGGTCAACGGGAAATCGCGGTTAGTGGAGTTGCACCAAGATTAGCGCGATGGATAGTGTCCATATTGCATGTAGGAAAGGATAGCAACTGTCCATCCAAAGGACACATGGCGCGAGATCTAGTCACGTCGGCATTTCAACATTCAAGAGTTCGAAGGCTGAGGGTTCCATGTCATTCTACATCTTGAAACCTCGAACCCTGAAGTGCCAAAAGCATCCAAAGTCAGGCCCGCAGTATCACGGAGTAGTCTCATCCGTCCATCCAAGGGGACACCTGGTGTGCAATTAGGCTCCTCACCTTTTCACCCATCGTGAATTCGAAGCGCAAGGAACAGATCCTTCATATCCCCGAGGCGCGAAGTGCTAAGAGCGTCCAGGACCCGGGCCCACAATATCATCGAGTGAGTTCAGGACCGTCAGATCTGAGAGGTATGCGTGGCACCTAATTAATCCATCTCAGCGTTTCACTCATCGCGACTGCGATAAGCAAGGATCAGCTCCTTCCTATTCATGAACGTCAAAAGCACCTTTGAAAATAAACGTGGGGTCATAGCCCATGGTCACTTGGGAGATAAAAAGAGTTGTGCAAAAGGAGCCAAAGGCATCGAGTTTATTCGTAGAAGGGATCATCGCGATCTCCAGGTGCCATCTGTTTCGATCTCAATCCTGGTTCTCATTTGGAGTAAATGAAGGAGAGAGGGAGTGGTTGAAACCTCTTCTCACTCATTAAGTGTAAGGTATGGAGTATTTGGCAAGATGTCTGCCTGAGAGGGTCCTGTGTATCAATTTTTTCCAAAGAATCCATGCCGAGTCCTCGACTAGCCAGAGAGGTCCGCACATGCTAACTCGACACTTAATGGCTCAACTAATCCCCTTGTAGGATTCATGCATAGTTAAGGTGGTGTCTGACAAAGAATATCCATCCGAGTTTGACTGAAGGGACACCACGCCTTGAATGGCTAAGCACGCCTCTGTTAGGTGAATTTTTTCGAGTATATAGACTCAGTCTTTGTATTTTGTAAAGGATCGATGGTTGAGCGAGGCTCTCGGTTGTAAAACTTCAATGAAGCACTGTTATTCTGGTTATGCATGGAATTTTGAGACTTCTTGCCTTATGAATGTCAGTTTCTCTCACATCTTTGTTTACACTGTGTTAGAGTAGCTCAGAATTGGAGGATCCAGTCGAGTTGTAACCGTTATAAGATGATGTAGGTTGGATCACTATAATAGTTGCATTGTTTCTAATCGGTCCCCGTGATTTTCTTAGTGCTGAACGACTTGGAATTGGAGGATCCAGTCAAGTTGACCTTCCAGTTTCTCAAAGCCTTGAACCAAGAGGATCTTGCATTTAGATTTTTTCTTCTACAAACTGCTGAAAGTCCTGTTGCCTGAGGTAGTTTGCTCACCCCTCTCACCAAGTCTTCAACCTGCTCATTTTTAAATCATCTCACTGATTGAAGTTAGATCAAGACCTCCTTTGTTCCTTACATACCAGACTCAGTTCCCAAGTTAGAGAGATATCTTCCCGAGTCTCTACCCATTTGATCACCCATTTAAAATATTGTGACATAAAACTGATGGGCGTTGGGCTCTGCTCCTGCAAGCAATCTAGGAGTGACTTCTGATGCTAACACATTGCCACTAACATGTCATGAGAGACCATCATTATCTTGCATCCACCCTATTGAATTTTATTTACTAAGTGGAATGCCCAAAAGGATGTTGCATATGTTGGATGGAGGATTTGGTTGGTCTCTCATTGCATGCCACTTATTTATTGCAATGGAAAATCATATTTCGTGCATCTCCAACTTTCAAGGTGACAAATACATGTATTTATTCGATAGAGGATTTGGTTGGCCTCTCGTTGTATGCCACTTCTTTTTTGCAGATGGAAAAGTATACTACATGAATCTCCAACTGCCAAGGAGACAAAGACAAACATGTTTAATGGAATATTTGGTTGGTCTCTCATTGTATGCCACTTCTTTATTGCAGATGTCAAAATATATTGCATGTGTCTCCAACTATCAAGGGGATAAAGACATTCTCCATAAAATGTAATTGAAATCGACAACAACAAACCTACTTTTGAATCATTTTCCAGTGGGATAGTTTCTATTGGAGACGTTTTGATTATCGCTTCCAAATTCTAGTTACATTCAACTGCTCGACCATATTTTACCATTTTTCTAGTGCTTGATTTTTTCATTGAATGGTCATGGTTATGTTATGTTTTCATATAAAGATTCCTAAGTATTTTATCTTTTCCTAGGGTTCATGACTTTTTAGATTTAAAGGACTTTTGTTGTAATGTAATTAGTGTTTTGGGTACATAATTTAGGGCATGGTTCAAGTTCTATGTAAACCTCTAGGTTCTGTGATGGACCTAACATGGATTTGAAGAAGGTTCTAAACTATTTCAAGTTCTTTATACATGGTCAAATGTCTTACATAAGTTACATTAAGTAGTGAACCATATTTTTGACATAAGTTCCATTAAGTAGTGAACAATTAATTTTATACTTGATGTTCAACAACACAAGTATTCCAGCAGAGGAAAAAAACCTTCAGTAACCACTCACACAAAAAATCAAATATCAACACACCGATGTTTTGACTTGGTAAAACTCCTACGTGGAAATATCCATGGCCCCAACCAACACGGCCACTTGGAGCGGTTTATTAATGCAAAAGAAAAAGATTACATAGAGACTTTACAAGATATTTTCTCACAATCAATCATCGGAAAATGAACCTCCATGCTCTTTAAATAGAGATAATGGACCAATTGGGTGTTAAGATATGAATCAATGTAGCCATTAAGATCGGGGATAATATGAACCATCAGATCATTCTATGTTGGGAACATATAGTGACCGTCATATTTCCTAACTACAAATGCATACTAAAGAAACACACTTTTACCTAACGACACATTAGACCAAGTAGATCTTAACTAACTCCTAAGTGTATAAATATCCTAACATCCCCTCTTAAGAACAACTTGTGATAGGATTGAAGTATTTACAATAGTGACACAATAGTAGAAGGAATGAGGCATTAGAGCCTATCCCCCCTTAATGAAAACTTCTTGAACTCCTAAAATAGATCAAAGTTTGTAAAAATTCACTTTTGTAAGAGGCTTTGTGGAAATGTTTGAAACTTGATCTTCTATAGGGAGAAATATCAATTCAATAACTTTATCATGAATGAGCTTTATGATTAAGTGCATGTGTAGCTCGATGTTTTTGTTGCATTGATGTTGAACTGGGTCTTTGACAAGCTTGATGGCACTCTAATTGTTGCACCAAAGGCTCGTTGAATGTTGCTTCTAGAATCAAAACTCTAAAAGGATCTATTGAAGCCACAATTCTTCCTGACTTGCATTTATTGTTGCTCGGTACTCTGCTTCTGCTAAAGAAAGTGCAATAGACTGTTGTTTCTTATAGGCCCAAGTGACAGGTCCTTAACCAAGGATGAAAACATAACCTGTAGTAGACTTCCGATCACTAGATGGGGAATTCAATTGGAGGAGTATTTTCTCTTTTGATACAGACTCAAAAGAAATTTTTGAAACATGGAAAACTAGCGGATATGATATGTCATCGTGGAAGGTGGAATTGGTAAATCAATGACTAGTTGTAATATCTCAGTCACCCTAGCCAGATGTGGTAAAAAAGTGTTAAAGATTGGGTGTGATCCCAAACACAATAGTACTTTTGAGGGAATAAACCAAGGTTAATATGATTGATACCCTTATTACRAAAGAGACAAGGTAGGATCTATTCTATACAAGAGGAGGTTTGGTGAGCATCTTTCTCCTCCAAAGTGGCTTAGGATTTAAGATTCTTATGTTTAGGTATGTTAAGGAATAGAAATCCTTAGTTTCCGCCCACCGAGATAGAGGTAAACACAAGAGAGATATTCATTGTTTGTGGATTACTCGAATTAATGAAACAACTCATGCCAATGGAGTCTCTTATAACAGATTCATCCAATATTTGTACAAGAGGCAGTGTGAAACCAACCCATAAATGAGTCCCCTTTGAATTGTAATGGTTCCCAAACTGAACTGTACCGCAGACATACCGAAGTATCCTTTTAGCTGCTTTCCAATGTATTTCATGGGGTGTTTGCATATACCGGGCAATAAGAACAACAACAAAGGAAATATCGGGATGGGTATGAGTAAAGTATAAGAGACTACCAACTAACTGACGATACAAGGTGGCATCAACATCGAGAGAATTATAGGTGGAACAAAGCTTAACTCTAGACTGGAAGGGAGAAGGGGATAGTTTACAATCTTCCATGTGAAAGTGAAGAAGAAGGTCACAGACATACTTAGAATGGGAAATAAAAATTCCTTCATTGGTTTGCAAAACTTGGAGGCCAAGGAAATAGTGAAAAAATCCTAAGTATGTCATTTCAAATTTCTTCTTAAGGCTGGTTTTCACATGGTTTAAAATTTTTGAGTCACTACAAGTAAGGATAAGGTCATCAAAATAGAGTACAAGGATTATGAGATGGATTCCTACTTTCTTGGTATAGACATTAGGATCAGAATGGCATCTAGAAAATATGGTGTCAATAAGAATGTTGTCCATTTTGGCATACCAAGCTCGAGGATCTTACTTAAGACCATAAAGAGATTTCTTAATGCAACAAACAAGGATAGATTCATTATGGGCATAGCTAGGAGGTTGTTCCATGTAGATTTATTCTTTCAAATACCCATGCAACAAGGCTAATTTAACATCCATCTAATGGACCTCCCATTTATGTGAGGAGGCAAGGGAAAGAACAAGGAAGATGGAATTCATTTTGGCTACAGGGGAAAATGTTTCATTGTAGTCAGTTCCTTCAACTTGGGAAAATCCTTTGGAAACTAACCGAGTCTTGTGTCTTTAAACACTTTTGTATGATGCATACTTAGTTTTGTAGACCCATTTACATTTGAAAACTTTTCTTCCTTTTAGAAGAGGTAGAATATCCCATGTATCATTTTCCATTAAAGAATGATACTCTTCATCCATTGTTGTATCCCAATCTATATGAACTGAAGCTTCTGCAAATGTCTTTGGATCATGAGTCTCTAAAACTTGATCCAAAAGAGAAGAGGATTGCTAGAACTTAGAACATGTTCGACACTAATTTGAAGGATCACTAACAAGATCACCAACTGCTTCTCATGTTGAATGAACCCATCTAGGAATAAACAATGTTGGTGTTGGTTCAAGTTCAATGGACTCATTTGGAGGAAGGCGAGAAGGAGGAGGTGCATTTTCATCCTCACTATCATCATCTGAAGAATAAACCAAAATAGGAACATAACAAGGCACAAATGTTGAATATAGCTTGCAGGTCGAAGGAGACACAATCGTCGAATTAGGATCGTAGGACAAGATATTTTCATCAAATTTAACATCTCTTCTAACAATAATTTCATTACTATGTGTTTGAAGAAGTCTATAACCTTTGAAATCTTTAGAATAACCAAAAAATATACACTTCCCACTTTTAGCATGCAATGCTTTCCTTTTCTTATCAAGAATGTGAGTCCATGCTATACTGCCAAATACATGGAAGTGACTTACATTTGGTTTAATTTTAGTCCAAGCTTCTTCTGGTGTTATATTTTTAAGAGCCTTTGTGGGAGTTTGATTTACTATGTAATTTTCACAGTTGATGGCTTCTGCCCAATACTTTAGAATTAATCCATAGATTGGATCATACAATTATTCATTTATTTTAATGTGCAGTTCTTTCTCTCAACAACACCATTTTGTTGTGGTGTATATGAAACTGTGTGTTTCATTTGGATGCCTTGTGTAGTGCAAAAACATGTAAAATTATTGTTCACATATTCGTCTCCATTATATATTCTTAACCTTCAAATTTGATGTCCATATTGCTTTTCTACAAGGGCCTTGTAGGCCAAAAAATTGTCAAAAACTTTGCTCTTAAATTTTAAGAAGTAAACCCAAGTACATTTGGAAAAGTCATCAATGAAAGATAAGAAATACTTGCACCCAGAAAAAGAAGGAGAAGAAAGTGGACTACACAAGTCACCGTGAACAAGTTGTAAAGGGCCCGAGGCATGCCAAGAGGCACATTTGTCAAAAATGTCCCGATGATGTTTGTCGAGAACACAACAGACACAAACACCATCTCTGCATGAAACAAGAGGAAGACCAATCACCATTTGTTGATTACATAGTTGTTGTAATGAGTGATAATTTAGATGATCAAACCACTCATGCCAAAGTTTTCTCAAGTCATCACTATGAGAAAAAAAAACTAATGGAAAATATGATGACCCAAAGTTGTCAAACTTATACAACTTGGTAATATCATCATCAATTCCAGTTGCAAGAACATGCTTAGGATATTTTAGATCCTTGATTACAACTTGGTGAGGTGAAAAATATACGGTTTTACCTTCACCTGAATGAGTGATTCGATATACTGATAGAAGGTTACAAGAAAGACTTGGAACACCTAATACATCATTGAAATGACCATTATCTACTTGAACTGTTCCAAATCCTACAACACTAAGAGATCTATCATCACCAACAAATATTTTCTTGGTGTTATATTCATTTAGAGCAGAAAATATGTCTTTATCCTTAGCCATATTGTTAGCAAAAGATTGTTTTATGCCTCAATGTTGCATAAGTGGTGCTACCTATAGGCACTACCTAATATTTCATAGAGAACAAAACCTGCATTTCATTATTCATTTTGGCAAATGAATACAATTGTTATGGGATTTTTATTTGTTTTGGGGAAAATTGAAATTATATTGAGTTATTCCCAATATCCAAGTTCAAGCATCAAAGAACCCACCGATTTATTCTACCGAATTGCATGCAGAAACATAGTCGGACGCTACCTATAGGCGCTGCATAATATTCTGGCAGAGGCTAAATTGTGCAGAGTTGTTCTGCCAGTTTTTAGTCACTAATTTAAAACTTGGGTTATGAGTAGTTAAGAATGTATTTTTGAAAACTGGAGGAAATGTTTGTTCATAACATTCCAAATAACAAAAACCTCTCTCATTTTTTCAAAATGTGTTTTGGTTTGAGAGATATTGGATATAGAAGTAGGCGCTGCATACTATGCACAGTGGTGCTGCATACTAATTTCCTGTAGTGGTCACGGTTTTGATATTCACCTTGTTGGGAGGTTGCCACATGTCAAGGAGAGTTCGAATGACTTATCAAGGATTAGTTAGATGTCAATGGACACTTGCACCTAAGATTTAGCTCCAGAAAATGCCTCATGCAATGAGGTGGAGACATTTCATTAATGACTTCCAACAAATTCCTGAAAATCAATAGTTTGTTGGATTTTTGTCTCTTTGATTGTTGCCACCTATATCCAAGGCTTAGAATCCAATGGAGGATATGGGATTCGACCTCCTTAGTTCATTTGGATACTATTGTCTATTTAAAGAAGGAAGGATCTCTTGGAGAAAGGGGATGGATGAGCCAAGAGAGGCTAGAGAGAGTAGGAATAGGCAGTTTTCTGTGTGTGTTCATTTGTAAGCCTGTGGGCATTTTATGATTGTAAGCATTACTACTATTGGAGACTCATGAGAGATGTGATTTCAGATTGTAAACCTTTGTCTATATTTTTTCTTATTTGAATATATTGCAGATTTGAGGATCAAAGGTTGTCAATGATTTATGGATCCCTAAGCAGAAGAGGATCTGTTGTATTTTTCCCATCAATCATTGTTTATATTCAAGTATTTGTTGATTCATTAAATTGAGAGGATCTCTATTTACTGAACATTCTATCTTACGCTTTCCTTCTTCATTTCTTCCACCTATCAGCATATAATCTTGTTTTCTGTTAAGAAGCTTTTGTGCCTTAGATGAGTGGGATGTTTGTGACTCCATTGCCCATTAGTGTAGCCTACTAATCTGTAGTTTGCTACCCTCTCTCTTTCTTTATCCATATTGATGATCCACCTATTCAAAACCAAAGTTATCTTTTACATTCTGACGGGTGTTGAGCTTACACTTTAGCAGTCAAAGTGTGACTTTCAGTTCTAACATTTTTGGCGCCGTTGTCAGGGATGAATTTGAGCAGATTGAAAATCTCCTTTAGAAGAACAACACTGTACAGGTCTAGCTTTAAATGGTGACTGAAGTTGGACACCTTCAAGACTTCACATTGACCATGGAAACTCTATTGTTTAGAATATGTTGGTGACTCCACTGGGGATGAAAAAAATCAAATGGCTATGAAGGCTATCTTGGCCAGGAGGTTTTCCCCACTCAATTTCTCAACCATAGATGGTTATCCACATCTTGTGCCTCAAATTGATGAATGGAAAGATCTGTTACTCAGATTTTATGAAGGTGATGATGACAACCCTTTTGAGCATGTTCATGAATTTCATGCTTTGATGTAGCAGCTTGACATCCATCATGAAGATATATTGATGAAAATGTTCATGTATTCATTGGAAGGCGATGTGAGGCAATGGTATAGAACACTCCCTGCTTCTAGTATTTCCTCTTTGAAGGAATTTCATGATGTTTTTTGTTCTCATTGCAAGAAAATTTATCCAACTGAAAGACTTTTTGAGAATTGTTGTGAGGGGTATGCATCATATATTCAAGATTCAGCAAGTGATTCCTCTAGCAGTGATGATGAAGGGGATGATTGTAGAGAGAAATACTTAGATGATGAGTTTCATAATGATTTTCCTAAATTTGAAGAACAAATGCATCATTCATGTCAAAATCTAGGTCCCCAAGAGAAAGATCAATAATGGACAATCCATCATTTCCTTGTCTCTTCCTTTTCTCGATTCTTTAAGTCAAGAGGTTATCTTAGATTCAGATTTATTTCATCATGAGAATAGTATTTTAGCTTGTCATGAACAAATTCATAGCTTATCAGTCCCTCCTATTGTTAATGAACCAATGTGCAATGATTTTCCAAGTTTTAATGACTATCAGGATGTTTTCCCTGAGCAACCAACTGTCCCAACTATTGTACTAATCCCCTCATCCATTAATAGTCAAATGGTCATTGATTCACCTTTGTATGATGATTATGAAGATGATTTACATAAACAAACTGTTGAATACCTTATATCATAAAAGTACCCTTCCCATCAAAGAAACAATATCTTGTTTCAACCCTCATGTCATATTTTTGTTGCTGAAAAAGAAGAAGAAGATAATAATATAATTTTAGAGGGTTAAAAACTGAGAAATTGGGACCATAAGTCAAGCTATGATGAATATCCCTCACAATCAAAAGATAAGATAGAATAATTTAGTTTCCCAAGCACTTCTAATTGTGATGAACTTCCCTATCAACCCCCTATTCCTCTTGAGGACACAAGCTCAGTTTCATCAAGCAGCCAAAATAAAATGCCATGTGATCAAATGAGAAAGGTTGAAATTAAAGAAAGCCAAGCATCACTAAGCCTTTTTCCTAATACACCTCATGACCAGGAGTGGAACAAGGCCATATGCATTGAGGATGAATCGGAGAATCAACAAGCCATACAACAACCAAGAACAATGGACAAAGGACCTAATGTAATATTTTTCCTTTCTACACAAAGC
>JASDQU010371755.1:54216-67947 GCA_032191745.1 Picea mariana | reverse complement strand
TTCAGTTTCCCAATAATTAGAGTAGGTGTGTGCAATAAGATTGTTGGACAAGCATAATTTTCATCATTTTGTCAGTTTTAGGTTTCATTCTCATTTAGTTTCAGCTGAAGGTCACAGATCAAAGTAGATTGCAGAGGTTAAAGGTTGAGATCATGACTCCACAAGCCCAAAGGATAAGGCACTGAAACTACAAGACTTCTTAGAGCCTCACAGGGAGGACTCTATCCCCCAAGTAGCCTATGTTAGCACAATATTGGTTTATGCCTCAGCGTTTCATAAGTGGCGCTACCTAATATTTCACAAAGAACATAAACTGCATTTCATTATTCATTTTGGCAAATGAATACAATTGTTATGGGATTTTTATTTGTTTTGGGGAAAATTGAAATTATATTGAGTTATTCCAAATATCCAAGTTCAAGCATCAAAGCACCCACGGATTTATGCTACATAATTGCATGCAGAAACACAGTCAGGCGCTACCTACAGGCTTTGCGTAATATTCTGACAGAGGCTAAATTGTGCAGAGTTATTTTGCTAGTTTTGAATCACTAATTTAAAACTTGGGTTATGAGCAATTGAGAATGTATTTTTGAAAAATGGAGGAGGTTTTTGTTCATAAAATTCCAAATAACAAAAACCTCTCTTAGTTTTTCAAAATGTGTTTTTTTTTTAGAGATATCGGATTTAGAAGTGGGTGTTGCGTACTCTGCACAGTGGCGCTGCATACTAATTTCCTGTAGCAGTCACGGTTTTGATATTCGCCTTGTTGGGAGGTTGCCACATGTCAAGGAGAGTTAGAATGACTTCTCAAGAATAATTTAGATGTCAAGGGACACCTACACCTAATATTTATCTGCAGCAAAGGCCTCATGCAATGAGGTGGAGACATTTCATTAATGACTTCCAACAAATTCCTGAAAATCAACAGTTTGTTGGATTTTTGTCTCTTTGATTGTTGTCACCTATATCCAAGGATTAGAATACAATGGAGGAGATGGGATTCGACCTCCTTAGTTCATTTGGATTCTATTGTCTATTTAAAGAAGGAAATATCTCTTGGAGAAATGGGATGGATGAGCCAAGAGAGGCTAGAGAGAGTAGGAATAGGCAGTTTTTTGTGTGTGTTCATTTGTAAGCCTGTGGGAATTTTATGATTGTAAGCATTACTGCTATTGGAGACTCATGAGAACCATGATTTCAGATTGTAAACCTTTGTCTATATTTTTTCTTATTTGAATATATTGCATATTTGAGGATCAAAGGCTGTCAATGATTTATGGATCCCTAAGCAACATAGGACATGTTGTTTTTTGCCCATCAATCATTATTTTTATTCAAGTATTTGTTGATTCATTAAATTGAGAAGATATCTATTTACTGAACATTCTATCTTACGCTTTCCTTCTTCATTTCTTCCACCTATCAACATATAATCTTGTTTTCTGTTAAGCAGCTTTTGTGCCTTAGATGAGTGGGATGTTTGTGACTCCATTGCCCATCGGTGTATCCTATTGATCTGCAGTTTGTTGCCCTCTTTATTTCTTTATTCATCTTGATGATCCACCTGTTCAAAACCAAAGTTATCTTTTACATTATGATGGGTGTTGAGATTACACTTTAGTAGTCAAAGTGTGACTTTCAGTGCTAACACATATGATAAGATGATCCAAAATAAATTATTCCCTCATGAGAAGAAAAAGTAGAATTTGCATTGAAGGAGAAACCAGAAGCAGAATGTGCATGTCCATGAGAAGAAGAAAAAAAAGAAGTAGAATCAATACTGATGTTGTGCTTCTTCATCGCTGCTTCTAAATCTGCCATCTTCTTGAAACATTTGGACTCATCATGACCATATTTATCACAAAAGTTTCAATGTTTGTCAATATTCTTATTTTTAGATTTTACTCATTTATCACCATTAGGAGTTGAAGTTGTTTGAGTGGGTTTGGGACCCTTATGTTGCTTGTTGTTGTGGCGAGGATATTGCTTCTTGGGATTCTTGGGTTTATCTTTCTGCAGGGTGAATAATGCTTTATTAGTGGTACCTGCAGTGTTGATCACTCCAAGTTGTACAAGCTTATGTTGCTCTCTAATCAAAGTATCACAAAATGACTCAAGAGTGTGTTTTTGATAAGTTTTCCCTAGAGCCTCTCTCATGGCATAAAGGATAGACACAAACACAAAATATGCACTACCTAGCTTAGAAATAATAATATAGATGCAACGCTCTTCCTCTAACTTTATCTCACATTCTTGACATAAAATTCTGAGTGTTTTAAACTTAGATAGATAATCTTCAATGTAAGAAAAATCATTTGGACTTAAATTCAGTATTTGATTTTCTAACTGATGTGCTCGAATAATATTGTGTTTACCAAACACAGATTCAAGCTTTTTCCAAGCTTCATCGGGGTCATCAATTTCTTGAAGGTGGAACCTTAAATCAGGAGAGATGGACATTCTGATCAGTCCACATGCTTCGTCACTCCTATTAGCCCATTTGAATTTCTTATCAGCATCAATGGGTTTTTTTTCCTTTCCCAAGATAATCCAATACAAGCCTTTACTTCTTAATAAATCCTCCATATGGGATTTCCATTGGAAGTAGTTGGTGTTGGTAAGGAAAATATCACTGTAAGAAGTCATATTAAATATGCAGATAATATGGATTTAAAAACTGAAACTAATGATTTGGATGGAAAGATCTCGAAAAAATAGGCATTTTTAAAAAAACCAACACTAAAACTGGACTTGGGATGTGAAAGTTATGCCCTTTAAAAAATAAAAGCATAAAAAATAATCAAAGAACTACGTGGTGGTGATATCACTTTTACAAATAAGTTGCTTTATGAAGTGACCCACTTTTATAAAAAGAAGTGGTCATCACTTTTACAATGAATTTACTTTATAAAAGAAAGTTGCATGCAAAATAAATAACTCTAAAATAAAATATTAAAGTTACTTATAGTGATTCATTTTTATAATTGAAGTGAAATACACTTTACAATGGAACATGAACTTTTTCAAAAAAATAACAAAAAGAGAGACATGAATTCAAGACCTCTTACTTAATAAAATAAATTTTAACCAAGTGAGCTAACAAAACATATTGTATTGTTTAGTAGGAGGGTTGGAGGTGTTGTTGTTGTTGTGGAAGACGACGTTGGAGAGCATGCTAAAAAAAAACTATTTTCACACAAGAAAAACATTCCACTTCTCGATGACAAGGGTTAGATCTCGATTAGTTTACTCGAAAAATGCACCTTTTCCTATATGTTTCTAATTTTCCAAGATCGCACAGGGCACGGGGAAAAGAGAATACATGGATCAACCAAAATAAAACCAAAATAATGCTCTACAAAAATTTAAAAAGGGCATATTCAGGGTTTATACCTTTGAATCTCGTTGAAATGGTTGTATGTTGGGTAAACAGAAACATTTTCGAGTGAAATGAAAAACATTCCTCACTAAAACAAGCGCTCCAGACCCAATGGAACAATCCTATCAGCCCAGAAATGTACGAAAATGGAAGAAAACGGAGATGAGGCAACTCGGATTTACGATCTCGATCTACAACAAGAGCGATTATTCAAACATGCTCTGATGCCATGTTCAACAACACAGGTATTCCAACAGAGGACAAACACCTTTAGTAACCACTCACACAACCAGATCAACACACCGATGTTTTGACGTGGTAAAATCCCTACGGGGAAACATCCATAGCCCAACCAACGTGACCAATTGGAGTAGTTTAGTTTGTATTTGCTTCAACACATGTTTTATTCATCCTACGGGTATCGATTCTGCAATGCGAGTTGTTAGGATAAATTTATTCTGTACTATTAGGTATCACATTCTATTCATTCATTATGAAGTTGTCTAATTGTTATCATAAAGTTATTATGTACTATTCAGTATCATGTTCATTCATTCATTCTGTCGGTATCGCGTTGCAATCAAGGTAAGTCATCGGAAAGCACTTCAAGCACCTCGAGTCCATATTATTCCTTGTCACGATCAAGGAAGGACTACATCTGGGCCCATTTACTACAAGTGCACCTTTATGATAGATGTATCCTATCTCCCCTGGTCTGCAGCCCAATCTAGGAGAAGTTCTGCCTGATGTTGAAATATCAACACTCCCTCTTATCTAGGGAGGTATCTTTCCATAATAGTACACAAATACTATCCAAAGACACACAGTCTCTTCTAGTATTACACAACCACCATAGTAGCAAAAGGTTTTTCATACAAGGCACTCCCATGTGGACTTCTAGAGGCTACACCCTCTAGAAACACTAGGGCCAACTCCCATAGTGTGTGACATCAAGGGTCAACTCCCTTGACATGTCCTCATGTGCTCTCCACATGAGACATTGGGCTATAAGCCCAAATGAAATTATCCCTTCTTGAATAAATTTCCCACTTATCCCTTCTCAAATAAGTGTCCTCACAGATCAACTCAACTCAATTCATAGAGGAGTACGATCTGGAGAATGTTTGTCACACATGGCACTCCCATGTGGACTTCTAGAGGCTACACACTCTAAAAAAACCAGGGTCAAATCCCATAGTGTGTGATGTCAAGGGTCAACTCCCTTGACATGTCCTCATGTTCTCTCCACAAGGGATGTTGGGCTATAAGACCAAACACACTTATCCCTTCTCAGACAAGTGTCCCACTTATCCCTTATGAAATAAGTGTCATCACAAATCAACTCAACTGAGTCACAAACGAGTACGATCTGGAGAATGTCTCAAGAAGTTGCAAACATGAACACTCCCTCTTAGTGAGGGAGGCATTCTCTGCCACACCAAGTCTGTCACATAAGTACTTGAACTTCATTCCGGTTTGGTGAGAACATCAATAACCTGCTGATCTGTAGGAAGGTACAACACCAACACTTCCTTCCTCTACACCATGTCTTGAATGTAATGGTACTTGATCTCAATGTGGTTTGATTTGTCATGAAACACTAGATTATCTAATATCTTCACACAACTTTGGTTACCATAATGAATAATGGTGGAATCCAACACATTTTCAGATAAATCTCCAAGGATATTGAGAAGCCACACTACTTCACATACTGACATACGTAATGCAATGTACTCTTCTTATGTTGTGCTCAGAGCCACATAAGTTTGTTTCCTTCTACACCAAGAAACCGTGGAAGATCCCAAAGTGAAGCAACACCCGAAGGTGCTCTTTCTGTCCACTGCGCTCCATGCCCAATCAAAGTCAATATTTATTGCCATATCATATAAATACTAGAAGTATATCTTAGACCATGTCCAACTGTGCCTCGTAGGTATCTCAACACATGCTGCACAACAATATAGTGTGTCTATCTCGGCTGACTCATAAAATGGCTAAGTGCACTCACTACATAACAAATATTTGGTCTGGTGTTAACCAGATACATCAATGATCCAATCAACTGTTTGTATAGATTCAGATCAATTTCATTAGAATTGGAAAAATACATACTTAGTTTCTTCAGATTCATCACCATTGGTGTAACCACAAGATTCAAGTTCAACATCCCAAACTTCTTCAATTTCTCAACTATGTACTTCCCCTGACTCAGGAAGATCTCATCAATTCTCTACCACACCTCTAGTCCCAAGAAGTAGTGCATCATACCAAGGTCCTTCATCTCAAACTTAGAGGCAAAAACATACTTGCATTCAACAATAAGGCTCTTTGTACTAATGAGGAATAAATCATCCATGTAGAGGACCAAAATCAAGGACTCAACCTTAACAATCTTGTAGTACAGGTTGGGATCGACAACACTTTTGCTGAAGCTCAAAAATCATCAGGTGTCCATCAATATTTGCATACCAAGCTCGAGGTGGTTGCTTGAGTCCATACACACGCGACTCCTTCTCATGTATCACAAAACCATATGGCTTCTCAATGTATACCTCTTCCTCAATCTCTCCATTGAGAAAGATTTTCTTTACATCGAGTATGACATCGAGGATATGTCATACGGCGACCAAAACACATCCATCATATACTCAATGGCATATGGCTAACCATGTTGATTTTCTAGAGCTAAATTAAACAAGCACAATTCTCCACAAGTGGTAATTACTTCCAATGATATACAATATTACTTTAGTAAACACTAGAACATCAATAAGTAGCTCATAAAATTTCAACTTCTTAGTCTCTTCCTTAGATCACTTATCCCACATGTGAGAGAGAAAAAATATGTGTGTCTATTGTTGTGTCTTTTTATAGTAATATTAGATTGATCCAAAAAATACACGTCTCTTTGAAAAATTAAATTCAATATTCTTTCTTATAAATAGTTGGAGAGTACCTCTGTAACTAACCAAAGATTATTTTGGTTATAATCCATCACTTTGTTAAATTGTTCCTCCATAAATCATGGGATTCTTTGCATAAATATAGGTAGAAGTAAATATGCATTACATTCCTCATATTTAGGTAATTAAACATTTTTACTAGAAATTAATGCCCACCATAATTTATGGAATTCTTTCTATAATTTAGGTAGGAGTAAAAAAGTAAACATGTTGTACATAAAGATTGTAACAACCCCATAAATTTAACACTTTGTTGATGGGCGTAAGTGACACACCGTCAACTGGAAGGTCAAATCTGGACCAGGGTTGTCTAAATAACCCAAGTCGTTTGGAATGAAATGACCTGACGGGTTTAATGGATCCATTGGCCAAGTAAAGTCATAAAAATAAAAGAAATGAAAATAATCTATGAAGCTATAATACTAAAGATATAAATTTAATAATTTATGAACGTAAAAAATAGAAGTATAGATGTGTGTGTATGATTTTGAAGAATGTATATACAATTTACAAGTTTTGTTGGATATCTTGCGAAATCAATGTTTTTTGAAAGTGTTTATGAAGTAGATAAAGAAAACACATACATTTTATATTTTTTGTTTAATATTTAAAATCTAAAGAACTAAAGAATACTAATAAAACACAATTTGAAATCAGAACAGGTTAACAATCAAATGAAATTTAAACTATTCTTATTTCATTGATAAATAAACTAACTAAAGAACGAGAATATGAGTAAACTAACCTGTGATTAATCAACTAATGAGTTTATGTCTCTGCACAATTCAAACTCCCAACTGTCCTGCCTATGAGAAAAACCTATAACAGGCTGGTGCTAACACTCCCAGAAAAAACTCAAAGGCATTTTGGAGCAGGAATATAAGAGCAGACTAATAAACATATAGATCTGGTGATCTTATAATGATGAATACTTATAATAAAATAAATTTAATACAAAGCATTCATGTAATACATCATTTAACATCAAGCATAAATCAACGATATTTAAATGAAATATTGATCACAAATGTAATATATGAACAACAAATTACAGACATAATTAAAGTGTTGAATAATATGAAACATCATACGATAATCATACTAAAGCTGTATAAATGTAATAACATTCCATAAGATAAAGGCAAAACATAATGGGTAAGTGCCACACTGGCCTAAAGCCAAGGAGTGAACAACTTCTCCATATCAGTCTTGAGAGTCATATGTCCATAATGTGTCCAAAAAAAAGATCCTTTCACTACTAAGAGTGACAGGTATTTAAACTAGTTCAGGATTCAAATGCTCTTATCATACAAGATAGAGTTGAACCCACAAAAATTAGATAATATTACAAAAATAGAGAAACTAGAAACCACTCATGTATGAGTTGGTTTGTCAAAAATAAACCAAAGTTTTATAAACATGAAAGGCATGAAACTGCAGAATAACTGAGCATATGTCCCAAGGTGTTTTCTCCATGCAATCAACATCATAACCATCAATTTCCTGTAGATAGAAAAACCAATTTGATATTCAGATAACAATATTAATTATTATTCAAAAGAGACTGGATACATAATCATAGATTTTGTAGCTAGTTTTATTATAGCAAATGAAATCAAAATTAAATCTACCTATTTCGATTTTTCATAAAAAAATAGAATAAAATCAAAACAAAATCATTTTACCATTAGAAATTAGCTAAAGAAGGCTCTGACAGTTCGAAATTTATAATGGCATTGAAACTGGTTGTGTTTTTAATGATTATATTCCCAGCCTTCTTGAATATTTTATTTTCCCTCTCTATGTGTGCCTTCAAGTCAAGGTTCTCTCATTCCAGTAGAGCATTCTGAGCATCCAATCATTTAACTTGAGCCTGTAAGAGAAAAATATCTCTATACTAATGCTCTATCCAATCTAAGCAACCGTCACAGTGCACAAGGGAAATGGTAGACTAACGTGGAATACAGTCAACAATTGGTACTTCATTTTTCCCTATAGTCTATTCTAGGTCATGACTAATACCTGGAAAACCTTCTCTACCTCTAAGACATGGGGGTAACTTAGACATGAAGTCATATTGTTCAACCTGGGTAACAACCTCTTTCCCAGGACACTAGTTTTCTGGGTCTTCACGAGCCAATAAATCATTTATATCTTGATCTGACCCCTGATCATCAATCTTGATCATGGCAATCAAGCTCAAATGATCGTTCTTTCGATTTCTTATGTTCTTAGAAATCAATCGACCAACATTCTTATTCCTGAAATTTAAATCTGAGCTCTGATGTTTCTTTCCCTTTCGAAATTTCTTCACAACAAGTTTATCATTATTATTCAGATTAGATTCATTCATAAGCATAGGGGGATATTTCCCTTTCAACTTGTTGATTACCTGTTCCAAAGATTTCCTGGGTGAAAATATACATGGCAATTTCTTATCCATAGGGGTTTCATCAACAATAGAAGTTGGTTCATTAAAATCAGAACCATCAAGTGAATTGAAGACCTGTATTTTAGTCACTCATCTATCCACATTAGGGTTTACAATTAAATGAGGGTTGATTGTATCGTCGACCTAGGTGAAGCCATTTCGGATTAGGAAACCCTCCCAACTATCATCGTTTCACGACAAGTGATAAACCAACAAGATCTTAATGAGACCATGATGAAACACACTTAAGAGGGAATTTGTGCTCTGTCGTTTATAGCGCTTAGATATTTTGTAAAGACTCATCAACAAGTAAGAAGGAATATCCAACTCAAACCCTATAAAAACCATAAGCAATCGGATGTGGTACAGAAAACCCAACCCCTACCGGCCTTCACATGTAATGAACTGTTTTAAAATTAAAATGAGGTTATGCCATCTAGGTTTCAAAAAAGCAATGGGGATACCTTTTGGACAACAAGTGGATTTGCGGGATACCATGAATAAACTCCACGGAAAGTCTTCCATCTTTGCATTCTTAAACCATTTTTCGCCTTTCAATGGGAGTCTTGTCGCCCTGCTTATGAAATCCTTTGTGATTTCCAACTGAACATATCCCACCTTGGCCCTAAAACTGTCGAAATTTTATGCAAATTCTGGTGCAATTGGGAGGTTGTAGCCTTCAAACTTCTTGAGGAACACATCCCACCCATGAGCCTTCAGGTCTACTATAGTGTCATCATGGGACAAAAGAGCTTGGCAACCGTTCGGCTCAATACGAACTACAGGTTCCATTTCCACTGTGAAAAGGATACAATAGATATTACCAGGGATAAGTTTGGGTTTCCAACAGATGAGCAGAGAGAGGTCTATGGGAATTGTAAAGGCATGAAAACTACAAAGTTTTGGGACTATCATTATTTGGAAAGAAGAGTTAGGGGAAATGAAAATAAGGGGGCTCGTGAAACTACGAGCCATTACGCACGATGAATGCCAAACCTTCCACAGTACAAAACCCCAATTCGTGTAATGAATGATCTCATTAATACTCAGGCCATCAAAGTGAATTGAAAACGTAGGTACAACATGCCTGTACCAATTGATATGAATGTTGATATGACAATTGAACTCATGAGAACTATATCAACTGATAACCAAGGTTTTTGTGCACTCAAACATTTCACAAATTAAATCAACAATGAACTATAGAACCAATGAAGTCACGATACCCATAATATACAAAGATTTCGATAATGTATTAATTAACAAATTCATAAGACTTGAGTTTTAAACATATACGGGTACCTTTCAAACGATATTTCTAAGGTAAAAGATATGAAACCAAGTCCAAGTTGTATATTTAAATTCATGCTTACAGTCATGAATTTAAAACAAACAAAACAAATGAAAATGCACACGAAAACTCAATAAGGTAAGCTTAACCCACTCATTGCTTCGAAAATAAGAAATATAAACATTTACAAATGGGAGGTGATGGTAGCTACATAAGGATATGATATTTTTGTGGGGACTTTGATTGTGATAATAATAAAAAATATTGGTGGCTGCCAACACATTCCCAACATTTTACTCTACTAGCATTTTCCTGGGCCCTCCCGTGAAGGAGTCACGTTCTGATACCATGGCCCTCCTATCAAGGAGTCACGTTCTCATACCATGTTTTTTTTCTTCATATGGGATATAATCGATATATTATTACACTGATGAGTGTTCCATATATAGGGAACATATGGTGACCATTAGTCCTTGAATAATCAATAACTATTTATTAGTATCATTTACTTATTATATATGATATTTAATAATCAATAATTATATTATTAATTATTATTCTAAGAGAATGTCTTCCTGATGTTTTCCTAACATCAACAAGACGTAGTTGAAATGACTGTATCTTGGGAAAACATAAACCTTTCCTAGTGAAACAAAAAATGTTCCTGACTAAAATGAGCGCTCCGAACGCAATGAAACAATCCTCTCAACCCCAAAATGTATGGAAATGGCAAAAAATAGAGATGAAGCAAATCGGCTTCACGATCGGGATCTACAATAGGACCGGGTGTTCAAACAGGGTCTGATGCCATGTTCGACAACACATGTATTCCAACAGATGACAAAAACCTTCAATAACCACTCACACAACCAAATCAAATATCAACACACCAATGTTTTGACATGGTAAAACTCCTACAGGGAAACATCTATGGCCCCAGCCAACTCGACCACTTGGAGTAGTTTATTAATGCAAACGAAAAATATTTACTACATAGAGATTTTACAAGAGAGTTTTCACAATCGATCATCGGCAAATGACCCTCCAAGCTCTTTAAATAGAGATCATGGACCAATCAGGTGTTAAGCCACATATCAATGTAGCCGTTAAGATCCAGGAGAATATGAAGTGTCATATCACTCTATGTTGGGAACATATAGTGATCCTCAAATTTTGTAACTACAAATGCATACTAAAGAAACACACTTTTACCTAACTACTCATTAAACCAAGTAAATCTTAACTAACTCCTAAGAGCCTACCACATAACACTATTACAACGACAATACTCTTCCAGTTGAAGCATGAGTCAAATGCAATCTGCCATATTTTGAGCTACATTCCTTTGATTTATATAAATTAAATGATAAATATTAATAAGAAATACCATCAAACACATAAATCTAATATCAATGTTATGTCAACTTTATTATACCAACTTTATTTTGTATTTTCTTCAACAATATACATGTTTCATTCATTCTGCAGGTATCGCCTCCCCAATGGGTTGTTAGGATAAAGTTATTATGTACTATCAGGTATCATGTTCTATTCATTCATTCTGCAGTTGTCTCGTTGTTATGATAAAATTATTATGTACTATATGGTATCACTTTCATTCATTCATTTTTTCGGTATTGCATTGAAATCAAGCTGAGTCATCAGATCTGTCAAATTTTGTAACAAAGGTTAATCTATATTATACCTTGCAATCAAGGTAAGTCATCCGACTCTTCGATTTTCGTTGCCTTAATTTCAGATCCATCCGACTCTTCAAGGTTATTCTATACTATACCTTTGGATCTAGCTGAAATGGTCGTCGTATCTTGGGCAAATGAAAACCTTTTCGAGTGAAACGAAAAATGTTCCTAACTGAAACAGGTGCTCCAAACGCAATGAAACAATCCTCTTAGCCCATAAATGTACGAAAATGGCAGAAAACAGAGATGAGAGAACTAGGCTTCATGATCTTGATCTACAACATGAGCGGGTATTCAAACATGCTCTGATGCGATGTTCGACAACACATGTATCCCAACAGAGGATGAAAACCTTCAGTAACCACTCACACAACTAGATCAAAGGTCAACACACTGATGTTTTGGCGTGGTAAAATCCCTACGAGGAAACATTCACGGCCCAGCCAATGCTACCACTTGGAACAGTTTATTGATGCAAAAGAAAAATATTACAGAGAGATTTTACAAGAGAGTCTCTCACAATCGATTATCGAAAAATGACCCTCCATGCTCTTTAAATAGAGATCATGGACCAATTGGTGTTAAGTCACAGATCAATGTAACCGTTAAGATGGAGGAGAATATGAACCCTCAAATCACTCTATGTTGGGAACATATCGTGACTGTCGAATTTCCTAACTACAAATCCATACTATTGCATACTAAAGAAACACACTAAGAAACAAACTTTTACCTAACGACACATTAGACCAAATAGATCTTAACTAACTCCTAGGTGTCTAAATATCCTAACACTTAGACACAAACACTACATTCTAAATCAATAGAAAAATCAAACAACTTAATATATATAAGTAGAAGGTTTTTTACACAATCTATGCATTTCTTTTTATATCCAAATGTCTATAGTTTAACAAAATAGTTATCCATACAATGGAACCATGGATTCTATGAAAAAATCATATAATTATCCCTGTAAGAGAACCATGGATTCAGGGAAAAAGGCCTACCACACAACACAATTACAACGACAATACTCTTCCAATTGAAGCATGAGTCAAATGCAATCTGCCATATTTTGAGCTACATTCATTTGATTTATATAAATTAAATAAGAAATACCATCAAACACATAAATCTAAGGAGTTAAGCACGAATCAAATGCAATATGCCATATTTTGAGCTACATTCACTTGATTTATATAAATTAAATAATAAATATTAATAAGAAATACCATCAAACACATAAATCTAAGGTCAATGTTATGTTGATAATTAAAATTTGATATAATTAGAATCACACATTCTTTCTTGAAAACGAACATTGTTATACCAACTTTATTTTGTATTTTCTTCAGCAATATACATGTTTCATTCATTCTCTAGGTATCGCCTTTGCAATGCGGGTTGTTAGGATAAAGTTATTATGTACTATCAGGTATCGCGTTCTATTCATTCATTCTTCAGGTTGTTATGATAAAGTTATTCTGTACTATCTAGTATCGCGTTCATTCATTCATTGAATTGTTCTGCTTTCATTCTTTCAGGATCTTCCAGACAAGAAACTTCCAAAGGATCTGGAGTGTTTACGTCCACAAATTCTAGAAAAATGTACGAGGCTACCCAAAGCCGTGGAAGCAATAGCTGATAAATTGTGGAGCAAAGAGAAATGCAGAGAGAAAAGAATAGTATATTCAAATGTATGAAGAAGTACAGAACAGAACTGAAGAGATCATTACAATGTAAGATGGTTGAGCTATATATGCTCAAGAAAGACAAAAATAGAAGGTAGCAGCTACATACTCTGCCTCTGCAGAAGATATGGATACAATTGGCTGCTTCTTCGATGCCCATGAAATCAGGTTCGTGCCCAGTTGAAAAATATATCCTGATGTGCTTTTTCTGTCATCTAGGCTCCCTGCAAAGTCACTATCTGTGTAACCAGAGAGTTGATTACTATC
>JASDQU010371755.1:43002-54116 GCA_032191745.1 Picea mariana | reverse complement strand
TTGCACAATCAAAGTGAGAATAGGCAAATGGACATAGTTCGAAAAATCATTCCAGCCACTTAATAATAAACCAAAGGTAAGTACCAATCAGAATATCAATGAGAAGATCATGACAATTCAAATAACGATGGAGGAGTTTTCACGCTTTCAGTCGTGAAAACTAAATTGAAACCAATTTGCAAATGTCGCATGAAATGAAAATGTCATCTTTTTGCAAAATGCGACAGAAATTTGAAGTTCAAGAGACATAGGTGTAGGCAGCTTAAAGGGCAATGGAAAAAATTGAATTGGATGCCAACAGTTTTGAATATAGAAAGCTTTGATTTTAGAAAGAAGATAGTTGCTTATATATCTTGAAAGCTTCGACCTTCTTCATACATATAAAACATCACAGAAAGTTTTCTAACAGAAGTGTTTGCTAATTGCTAGTATGCTCACAATTGGCAGCATCAGGAATAGTGCCAAGTTAAGTGTCACGACTCTGGTCTAAACACTCCTTCTAAATAGCTATGGTTTTTTATCTGCACTGAGATTGTACTGGACTCCATCACCCAATGAGAGCACCCACTTTTTTAGTAAAACTACCCAGTACTCTTCTTCTTCATAAATGACATTTAAGAGAGCAAGGAGTCTTGGAACAGTTGTGATTACATGGTAGTCTTCCAATATGGAGCTATTGTATTGTTCAACATTGTTGGTATTGAAGAAGATGATATCTCTACAAGTTTTGTATTGTTTTCTATTTCAAAATCAATTTGTGTAGTGCTGGATTTTATTGCTCAGTTGCAGATATTGGAACAACTGGAACAATACATTTTTTTTAAGCAAAGATATGAACTACAATTGTTAGAGTATCAACATAACAAGTCATCATCAGTTAAAGAATCTTACAAGTAGTTGGGTTCTACATCTAGCCTATACTTTGTTTTTCTTACTTGGAAGAATGAAAAACATGGACATGAAGACCTGGTTAGCAAACTCATTCCACATGCTAAAATAACTCATGTGGAAAATGTTGTTCTTGATGACACAAATGAAATATTTCTAGGAGCAAAGGTTTTTCAAACATTTTATCCTTATAGCTTTTGTGTAGGGTAGAAATGCATCTAGTTACAAACATTTTGACTATGAGAGCTTCAATGGAGGAAAGATCTCTGGCAGTGGCTCAATAATGACAGGTTGCTATAAATTTGCAGGGAAATCAATCAAATAAAAATGATTTTTTATTTTGAATACGAAAGGTTTTCCTTTTTGATTAAAACAAAGCTTTCACCAGCACAGAAGGCACCATCATAATTAATTAGTTGTTGAAAAGTAGATCTTTCATCGGCTAATTAGAAAATCCTAAGGCGAAATAGCTGGTGAAATCGCAGAGTAAGAATTTTGAAGATTTCAGCTCGAACAGAGCGGTTTTAGGGTGATTTAAAGGATAAGCGGGCATCAAAAAATTAATCACCAAATTATTAAATATTCAGTTTCAAAGATTTGTGGAGATTTTGGAGGTGAATCCTTAATTGGTCAACTAAAGCTTTGTTCACAGCTGTTGAAAGTTTTCCAACTACTGAAGACATGTGTCCTTTCCTCCATGACACATCAGAGACATAGCAATGATGAAGACCAGATGTTGAAGACAAACTTTGAAGACAGTTTGATTCATAGGAACTAGTTCTTAGTTATCCTATTGTATTTAGTTTTGTTTTCTGTTTTCTATATTTAGAAATCCAGATCCATTTTTCAGGGATCTGAGATCTATTGTAAAGGCTATAAATCCACAAACTGTTAATGAACCAGTGGTTCGATTTTGGATACATGAACTATACCTTTGTAACAAACTTTTCATATGATAATACAGACCACAAGTTTCTCTCTCTATTAATGTCAGATTTCCACCCTTCTTCTGTACTCTTATTCAAGTTGTTTTAACTGCAAAATGAGTGTCATCTCATTAGTCGGTTCATAACTTGATTAATAGTTTCTTACATTGTTTATTAAACCCATCATTGTGTATCTGGTTTATAAGCATTATTTTCTTCACCCATTTAAAGCTATTATCTGATTATTGATTCTTGATGGCATTGGTTTATTTGATTACTCATTTTGACTGTCTGGATACCATATTGTAGTTGAGTTATCTCATTGATCCACACATACAAAAACACAAAAACAAGTTAACTTTAAGTTACCAATCATCTTTGAATTACAACCTCAAAGAGTTTCTTGGAGTGATAACAAATACCAATATATCAAGAATCGACAGAGTCCTCTAGTGTCTACGCTCTGCATTTTATTGCTATGTGACAACAAGTTGGAAGAAATTTCTGAAAGTTTTTTTAACAAACTCAATAATCTGGTTGTGTTAGATTTAAGTCGAACTAAGATCAAGTCACTGCCGAGATCTAAATAAGCTGCCCAAATCCTTGAGTGGTCTCAGAAGCCTTCAATTTCTCGACGTTAACAGGTGTGAACATCTATGTAGGCTGCATTCGGGAATAGGTCAACATAAATCTTTGCTACATCTGAATGTCAAGGGCTGCAAGAAACTAGAGTCGTTGTCTTCTGGAATTTCGAAGCTCTACTCTTTACGAACGTTGAAGTTGAAGCGAGTTGCATTCAACATGAAACCAGCAGCTAATGCCTTTAGATGGGGGCATTTGCAACATTTCTCAGCAACATTTAATGATGAATCAATATCACAAATTTCTTCCGAGAGTCAGATTTGGAGTCACATGACAGACCTGCGGGCCCTCTCCCTGCAATATAATGATTCTTTACGGCCGTGGATCCCACTGAAAGTGGAAAGTGAAATCGTTGGCGACCGCTGCCCTATTCCAGAGGGGCTAAGTTCGATGAAAAGTCTTGAAATCCTTCGACTGAGCAAATTCAGGGTGCTGGTGCCCCGGCCTGACTGGATATTTTTTCTTCATAACCTCATGGTGTTGGTATTACACGGCGATGACAGCTCTAGCGCTGATGATTATAAAGGCTTGGAAAGCATTATTAATCTGAGAAAGCTACGCTTGTCCAGCAACCAAAAATGCAAAGGGTTTCCAAAAGAATTTGGAGAACCTTACGCATTTCCCCAGCTGAAAGAGCTAATTATAGAAGATTTTAATTCTTTGGAAACATTTCCCTTGTTGCAGGATAATGCAATGCCCATGTTGAAGAGTTTGAGAATCATACTCTGCAGCCAAATTCGAGATGTGCCCGAAGGAGTAGAAGGGCTGAAGAGCCTTGAATATACTGTTATGTTGGAGTAGAGTAGAGGGTTGTATTAGGATATTCACATATTGTTATGTTGGAGGAGAGTAGAGGACTTCGGATTAAATATGGATTGTTTTACAAGTTATTTTTTTTTTATGATTCTACATTTATGTGAATTGAAAAAATTAGTGTTGAGTGATCTTTTAATTCAGACATATTCATCAATGTAAAGTTTGTTTTCAAACTTACATGTTTCTTTATTGAATAAATTAGTTTGTTTTGCTGTTTTTTCAATGACTATTTAGCATTTATATAAATTTAAAATTAAAAAATCTTAGTATAATATTTAATTGAGACACATTTGCTAATATGTATTATCATTTTGTTTTCAAACTTTCATATTTTTCTATTGGATAAATTAGTTTGTTTTGATTATTTAGCATTTACATGAATTTAAAATTGAAAAATCTTGGTATAATATTTAATTGAGAAACACTTGCCTATATATATTATCATTTTTTTTATAAGAATGTGAGGGTTTTTTTAATTTTTTTTAAATGCATGAAACTTTCTAATCAAATAAATTATATTTTTCTTGTTTTGCCCATAGTTTTTAGTTACCAGTTAATATTTTACTTTACAAGGGATAATGATGTAACAATATGAATATTTTATTTTACAAGGGATAATGATGTAACAATATGAGATGCCATTGACTATGGGTGTCATGATGATTTTTCATTATACTCTAAAATGGATTAGCAATGAAATATTGATAGATGATTATTTGTTTAAATTGTTTTAATGGTTATAGAGTTAGTTACATTCTAGAGTCGTATGTGTCACAATGGTGTATGATACTTCCTTATATATAATGTTTTTAGATATGACAATGGATTTGATTATAGTCATTTATTGTGTTTGTGTTGTGTTGTTATGAGATATATGATGTGCATTAACATTCACATTAGTAATCTAAGTTTTTGGGTGTACCTTCACCCCTTTTATATACTTTGGTGTTCTTTTATAATTAGTGTCCATACAATAGATTTGAATTACTCAGCCTTTTTCATTTTTTATATGAATGTTGGAATTGTGAGCTTCCATTTGGACCCATTCCCATTTCATTAGTAGATTTTGTTAGTTTTCAAGTTACTTTGAAGGTGTTTATACCACGATTAGGGGTGCTTCATGAGATTTGGGGTACATGTTGTATGTTCAGGCCATAAATAGCCCATGATAGATTTGGATAGAGGAGACAACTTTCTTAGTGGTTTCTTGACCTCAAGTGGATGCTTACTTGGCATTCTTCCACAGGGTATTGGAGTTCTCTTGCTTTCTTGGTGGACACCCTTCATTGTGACCACATGGAGAGGTTCACTCACTTGGAAAACACCCTACATGAGAGGAGGAACATTATGCATATTGGAGAAAGGAAGCATGCCTTCGATGGCTTGGGATAACCCGAGTTCTTGGTTGGAGGCTTGGAGTTGGCTTGAGGACATGTTGAACCTAAACAAATCCCCATTAAATTTTGATCTAAAAATTAAAGAATCCCTAAACATTTATTTTCCTTTTTTCATTATTAAATTTATTTTCATTAATTTAATTTTAATTTATAAATTTATTCGATTTTGTAAATAAATTTTCAATTATTTATTTGATATTTAAAATATTACAAATTCCAATAAACTTCAAAAAAAAATCATAAAATCCAATTAAAAAATAATGAAATCCTTCAAATACCAAGTAATATCACTTATCTGGTCATGATTTCATGCCCTTCATTTTCCAGAAACCCTGATACCCGATAATCTTTTACGACAATATTTTGTTATTCCCCATATCGTATATTAGA
Source organism: Picea mariana (assembly GCA_032191745.1). Taxonomy (NCBI): domain Eukaryota; kingdom Viridiplantae; phylum Streptophyta; class Pinopsida; order Pinales; family Pinaceae; genus Picea; species Picea mariana. Next base: position 49,057 of record JASDQU010371755.1, on the reverse strand, counting down.
ATACTGTTTAAAAAGTTTTATTAGAATACTGTTTAAAAAGTTTTATATGGCTACATTAGACGCCTGATATATTATATTAGAATACTGTTTAAAAAGGTTTATATGGATACATTAGACGCCTGATATCTGATATGCGATAGAGCAGATACTCGAGGTCTTGATATCGGATATCGAACGTATCTTTAAACCAAAATTACATATACCACCGATGTTCGAATATCCGAGGATCATTTAGAAGATGACTAAGGGTTAAGAAGAAGATTAAACATGGATTTAAAGCAATAAAACACTTGATTAAATTCTTAACCTGTCTGGTTTTCAACAAGTCCCGAGGTCGCAATATTGATTTATTACAGCAGCTGGTTAATAAACTCTAATGGAAATTAGAAAAAAAAACGTCGGGCTTATGATTTATAGAGACCTGACAATTAGCTAGTGTCATTTATAACACTTATGAGCGTATCTGACCAAATATTAACCTTCAATTATCTGAAATTCCCATGTTTCCACTGTCATTTTTACCATTACCAGCCGCTGTGAACAAGTTTTTTTTGAAATATTTCCACAAGAACAAATTTCATTTTCCCTTGCAATAAAAGTAAATTCAAGTTTCCTTTTACATTTATCCATATGAAGAATTCTTTGCATCACTATATTTGATTTTTCCTTTGTATAATTGTTACAGGTGTAATATAACCAACTAGAGGATCCAAAAAGCAGGCTAAGGCCACCGAGACATTAGCTAAGGAAAATCCCGATGCTTTCCCGTTCTTGAATATACTTCACATGAAGTTCGTGTCAGCTGCAAACAATGGAACGAGATGTATGATTTTTTGGAGATAGGAAACTTCTCAAATAAAAATCCAGAGGACTCTGACAAATTTGTAGATATTTGTTGTTCGACCCTCCACAAGATAGTAACCAGACCAGTCTTGACGCCATATTTAGAAATGGTACATTGGATTATTTGTCATGTGGTTTTAAACACCTGCACTATAGCAAACGAGGCAAAACAGGTAATGGGGTCTTTTTGCCTTGAAGATTTAGAAGCAATGTGTAAATTAGTCACACCTGAAATGAAATTGGATGAAAAATTTCTTGATGCATTTGTGAGAAAAGCAATGTGTAAATTAGTCACACCTGAAATCAAATTGGATGAAAAATTTCTTGATGCATTTGTGAGAAAAGAGGTAACTGATATGCAAATATAGATTCCTGAGTTAATTAAAGAATGGTTGGTTGATGATTCCAATTTAAAATTAGATCTAAAGGATTGTATCCTATTAACATTGTGATTCTGTGAATCATCTCCTATGACATTGGCTGCCATGTTATGTAGACTACATGGAGAACCTAATGCTCTTCCATTATATTAGAATGGGTTCCTTTGATTCACCAGGTTTTGGATAAAGGAAAGATTTTTAATTGGGCAATCATCTTATCCAACAATTTGAAGAGGCAAGTTGATAAAATATTGACAACTCCCCCTAGTTTTACTCAGTTTTTCATGTTTGGTTATTTGATATATGTCATATGTGCTAAAAGTTAAAACAACTTTCCCATTGATGAAATGGAGTTGGTCTCCATCACATCAACCTATTCACATTTATTGCAACATCTATTGGTGATTGGTTCATCGAAGAATCTTTTTTTTATATAAGGATTTATGTGTGTGAGGCTCCACCACATGTTGTCCCTAGGTATGTTCCATATAGGCTAGTTCTCAGGGAGATTATTTATCAAACAACTGGTACAGGTATAACATTGTCTCTGAAGGCTGGTTCAAAGAAGGTCTGGCCTTATTTTCTAATCAAGTTGGGTATTTTCTCCTTATTTGATTATCAACGTGCCAGAGTGGAGGCAACATCTCTTGAAAAGATCCAACTGTCTCATATTGCTTTCAAAAAACATGATCCTCTGAACATTGCACATATTCATTTCAAGCCTTAATAAATTTCAAAGATTACAAAGATGATCACATTCCTTTTGATGAAGTATTCCAAAGAGCTAAATCATACGAGGAAGTATGTAAAAGAATTGAAGAGATTCCAAAAGGTCCTAAGAGAGATGTTTTTTTAGCCTTTCAAAGACATAGGAATTTGTCCTTGGGAAATATATTCACAATTGGTCATAAATCTCTCCAAGGCCATGAAAAACAACAATTTCTAGAAAAGCAGTCACAACCTTTAGATAATGTGCAGGTTAAGAAACCAGAGTAGGGGAATCAACCTTAGCTAGATCAAGAGTTGGATACTACACAGAGGAATGATCCACAAAAGAATCAACTAGAAGAAAACGTGGGTGCCATTGCAATCACTGCTATCTCTAAAAATCATCAGGCATCATTTCTAGGTAATCCTTCTGTTGAAATTGTTTATCTTGATTCTTTAGAACCAATTGTAGAGGAGACACCTCCTCTAGGTGAATATTTTTTCAGTCCTGATAAAAAAACCATTATAAAGGGAAAACCTCAAAAAATGAAATTGGAACAAATAGGAGATACTCCTCTCAAACAAGTCATGGTATGGAATGCATCAAAACTTGATGACCTAGAATTTGTTGGTGAAGTTGCATACTCAATGGGAAATTTTTCTCATGCTAACAAGTGGTCTATTGATAATATCAAAATTATTATCAGTCAACAACAAGACAAAATTGAGTTTTTCGAGAATTATTTGCAAAAACAAAATTATCTGGCTAAGTCAAATTACCAAAATCGAATTAATGCTATTAAACAACAACATCATGATCAACTTCAGAATCTTGAAAGACATTTCAAACTGGAGACCAAGAAGTTCCAGGAAACATTTGCAAAAGAGATTACAGAAAATGACAGAGAAATAAATAAGATTTCCTCACAAGTCAAATATTTGCAAGGTACACAATTGGCATGGGAAAGCATAAAGGAAGAGGCTTTGACATCAAATGAGTATCTCATATTATCTCAGGAATATTTATATGATAAATTGAGTCATGTTGAGAAGTTCAATAAAACCCCGAATGATTTCTTAAACATTATCAAATATAAGTTATCTGAATTTAAGCATGTTTAAGATACATTTGAGAAAGTGAAGAATTGATAGGAAAAATACAAATCAGCTCCAGATAACATCTCACACATTTCTGAGTGAGACAAAATCATAATCCAAATCACTTTGGACACTTGGGTGCAGAAATGAAACCATTCATAGAACCTGGTCACAAATGCAATCAAATATTGTTCTAACATTTGGGATAATGAAGTAGCGCTATCATCATTGAGTTTGATATGTCTAGTGTACAATTTCTGGGATTTTTAGTCTTGGGATAATCTTCCTTCAGTGATATCCAACAACAAAGAAAATACATTGAGGGATTGATTCAAGGTTTAGATAGGTGGGATATGAAAGAAATCAATCAATTCCTTGTCAATCAAGCAATATGCACAAAGGTCATCAACAACTTTTGTTCCAAGTTACAAGGAGAAATAACATCGTCGTAGGAAAATTTTTCTATTGTGAAATTCATTTGGATAAGTGAACTCGTGGACTCATATCACAAACCAAAAATGAAAGCAACAAATCAAGAAAACGACCCTTCAAAGTTGAAACAAATTTCTTTATTTAGATTTTTCTCTGTTTTAGTTTTCCAAGAATTTTGATTTTATGTTATATTGAGCCTTATTTATAGAATTTTGGAGAAAGGAAAAAGGTGTTGGCATTATTGATTGTGTGTTGTCATTGATGGAAACATGAGTAAAAAATGTACAATAGTCATAGGAAAAGGAAGATCACCTTGGGGTAGAAGCAATTCATGATCAGTGTTGATCATGATAGGATCAACAAAGATCCTATGTTCCTAAAGCTTAGGAGATATAGTGGGGAGATTCTACAAAGAATATCAATATGGTATGTTCATTATATGTCTTTGAGATTATAAATCTTAGAAGAGATAATGTAGTAGGTAAGCGCGAGGTGTAGAGGAATCCTATATAAACCAAAATCTCAAATGAGATGGCGTAGTTGAAGTAACATAGGATACAAATTTATGCGAGTGAACAACTCCCTTTGTAAAAGATCTAGTTACAACAACCATTAGATTAGTTCGGGATATATCATGATTGTTAGATAGAATCAAGTAGAAGGACAGGATAAGAGGACCCCATAAGGCATGAAGTCTTGAAACCTCCGAAGTCGTGAACTCAGGTTGAATGTTCAATCACGTGGAGAAAATTTGGGTCAGTTCTCAACCGTTGGATCAAACAGTCAACTCCAGCATTGAACACTCCAGTGAAAAAGAGTTTGAAACAAGAAATTTTACCCGAAGGCTGAAGCCCCAAAGTCACGAACTCCCGTCGATCGTCGGATCAGTGGAAGAATAGGAAATCCCATCAACCATTGATCTGGAGTGAAAATATTGAAACTGTCAGATCACGCTAAGGAAGTTGGTGGTCAACTCCGACATTGACCTACTACAGTGATAAGAAACTCAGATAAAATAAGAACTCCCGAACCGTGGATTTCTGGAATAAACAAAGGTCGTCGAATCAAGACCATTGAAGATCTTTGGTGATAGATATATTCAACACTTCGACGATGATTGAAGGTTGATATAAAAGTGAAAAACTCCCAGAGCCACGAAGTACCGAAGCCATGAAGTGCAAATCCATGATCCAAGAGGGAGACATGTGGTAGAATACAAAGATGACACATGGCCCAATCAGATGGTGACAAGTGTCAAGGTCGATGTGGCACATAAGGAATTTGAAAGTCATGAATCATGGTGACACGTGGCACACATACTGTGGGTCCATGTCAACCTAGGTGATGTCAGCATGCCACATCACTCTAGGACTACAGCCTCCGGGGATGTCCAACTTTTCCTACCAGCAAAAGTGCCCGAAGCTCCGAAGACTGAAGTCGTGAACTAACGTTGTTTGTTGATCTAAGATCCTCTAGGATATCACATGACTATTAGATCAAGCACAGTGGAAGAATAGTGTAAGCATGAGATGTTAACTTACAACAAATGGTCACCATCATTTTATGACTTATTCAGTAGGTAAACCTCTAGAGTAATTGAACTACTTCAGAGTTATAGTAACCTAGAGTCTCGGAGTGTTGAAGCCCCGAAATAAGATCTAACCGTTCATTGAGGAGGAGGATCCACGGTCGATATCCAAAAGTGAAAAAGTAACATGCATGAAGATTAGCTTGGTGGAGGCAGCGCACAATGATCTAGACCATTAAATTTTATGGACACACGTCAACTCGAGATTAAAGTGCACAGTGGCCAAGTGTTAAATCTCCTCTATGATGAAAGAGCACAGACTATGGATCTCAACTCTTGATTAAGTCGTGATCATCGATTTTTTTGAAGCCTTTGGGTAAGCCAGGATCATCCTTTCAACGAAAGATTAAAATCGATCGTTCGTTATACTAGTGAATAGAGTATACACACTTCAGTGAAATTTACTCCAGAAGAATACAAGGTTTGCAAAGTCCAATAATCTTGAATAATCAGAGAGTCTGAGCTCTTGTTTGCCTAAGTCTACAATGCTAGCTCCTGGTCATGTGAAGGTTCTTAAAGCAACTCGAGGGCCAAGTTCAATAACTACACAGAAAAAATGAGTTAAGCCCTTGGTTCTTAGCCGAAGGGCATATTAAAAATATGTCAATAGGGATTTCTTATATGTACTTCGACAAAGTTCACTTCGAGAAGTATTACTCTGATAAAATGGAAGAAGGCCAAAGTCTAGAGGACTTGTATCAACATTGGTCTTGTGATAGAGGAATAAGGGTGAAAGAAGAGGTGCTATGAACAATGCTTAAAATGGATAAGCTTGTGGTTTTGATCCCATGGTCATTTGAACATTGGGTTGAAGGAATCACCTCATACAGATTTAATTTCTGTAAACATCTTAAGGTCTATAGAGTAATTCGACAAATATTAACACCATAAAAATATAGAGAGTCGTTAAAAGATCGAATATGATCTGTTGGCGAACTGAGGATGCAACATAAGCATGCGAATGATATAATGAGTTGATCCATATATGTGATCAACTCATGAGAAC
>JASDQU010371753.1:48011-70281 GCA_032191745.1 Picea mariana | reverse complement strand
ACTAAAGAGGCTCCCATGGTGAAAGATATCTTTTAGCAATTGGATGTTCATCATACCAACCACTAACATATCTAATGCCCACTTAACATTGACCATTAGTTGAATGAATTGTTGTAATCTCATGGTGAATTTTCACAATGTCATGGTGATTGGTTCTATACTTTAATTCCACCTTCCTTACCTCATATATGTAGTGCCTGAAAAATAAATACTATACATGTTTATATCAAAGAAATTTCTCTAATGGATGTTCATCATACCAACCACTAGCATATCTAATGCACGCTTAATATTGATCATTAGTTGAATGAAGTGTTGTAATCTCATGGTGAATTTTCACAATGTCATGGTGATTGGTTCTATACATTAATTCCACCTTCCTTACCTCATATATGTAGTGCATGAAAAATAAATACTGTACATGTTTATATCAAAGAAATTTCTCTAATGATTCGTGTAGTTAAGTTAACTAAATGAACTGTTGACTTGTAGTGAAACGTGTTGTTTGAAGACCATTTTGAATTGAAAAATCATGCATCTAAATGTTAATTACTATCAATTACTATTGTCCTTGTTAAAATTACATGCTCGATCTCTAGTTAGGAAATATTTCACAGAAGGAAAATAAAAAAATTTAGATATCACTAATCATGTTGATAGAAATCTTGACGCCACTTTTAATACAATATGGAAGAATACTTGTTCAAAATATTGTAATGATGTTGATAGAAATCTTGACGCCACTTTTAATACAATATGGAAGAATACTTGTTCAAAATATTGTAATGTGGCACATCATGTATTGTCAAAATCAATTATCAAGATGACAATAATTTGAAGAATACTAGTTCAAAATATTGTAATGTGGCCCATCATGTATTGTCAAAATCAATTATCAAAATGACAAGAAGGAAACATCACTTTCTCACAAAGACATCTAACAATTTAAAAGTAAGTTCCAAAACCATTCCAATGTATTATGTTATAAGAGAAAGCCTCAACAATGTAGTTTAAATAGATTATTGGGCCTTTGTTGGCGGTTTTCTAATTTCAACATGAAGTTAATTAAAGTTGTTAATGAAAACAATATAGAATAATTGGCATCAACATACTATGCTTTATCCAATTAGAAGGATGTATTAAAATTGAGAAAAAAGTTTATTTGTTGTGAACTTCACTTTAAACACTTTCTTAACATGACAAAAACAAAACTCTACAAAATCATTTCTTGACATGACAAAAACAAAACTCTACAAAAGAATGAGCATAAGTAATTCAACTTGGGACAAATATTCTTCTAGAAGTGAACACCTTGGTATGTTAGAATATGCAAAAAATTAAGACATGCTACTATAAATACCACCTAAAATATAGTTATTATTAGGACACATGTATACACGTCTGTCAAGTTATGCATAATAACCATGTGCGAGAATACTCATCCATACTACTGCCAATTTCATCAAGAGACCTTATTCATAGTATCATGTATCCAAGATATGATGGACAAAAATATTATGAAAAAATATTGTTTATATGGGACATACCCCAAGTGTGGATTTCCATTATTGAGATATTGCATTCATCAAAGTGAGGACAATGAAATTTGAATGATGATGGTTGATAGGAAGAGCATAATTTTTTTTAATTTTTAGAACTAGATAGTGGGAAAAAAGGAAGAAAAAAACATAGAATTTGTGATTTCCTACATTAGTGTTGTGTAATTAAAGGGAATATATTCTTGTAAATTGTACATAGAAAATTCAAATCCAAATTTAAAATATTATATTAAATTATGCCAGTTTTTTCGACACTTTGTAAGAGTATGTGATTTCATCATGGAATTTTCAAAAGAAACTCAACAATGTGTTAAAGAAATCCATGTGGCATAATGCTATGATGAGTAGTTTAGATTATTTCCCTAGTACTATGTTGTGAGTTGTGTAGTTTTCTACCAGATACATGCTCCAATGAGAAAATAAGATTTAGATAAAATATTATCATTTGAATGTCAACATAATGGTACATATTGCATATAAGCATGAAAAATGTGAAAAGGAAGATGACTGTGAAAAAAAGATGGAGGAAAAAAAGTGAGAAAGGAATGCTTGGTAAATCGGAAACAAAATTAACAAACAAGGAGAGGTCTTGGTCACTAGTTAACCATTTTGATACAACTTACAAAGAGAAATTGGAAACACCATCATGCACAATAAATAAGTGAGAAATCATTGACATGTTTTTTGGTTTATCACTTACATGAAATGAGTGACATGGAATATTTATGAGTTTTCATCTTTTCATATACTAGAAAATGGGGTTGACAAGACAAGACAAAAGACAACAGGACCAAAAACTAAATGAAACGGAGAAAAAACACCATGAATAATGAAAAGAGAAAGACAACGATAGAAAACAATGTCGAGGAAAGAAAATTAGAAGGGAGTTCTTAGTAAAATGAAAAAATAAATCTAGAATTGATGAGAGGTATTGGTCACCACTTAAATTTATTGATATGACTTACAAGATCAAATTTGTAAATCAACCCTTGCACAAGGAACAAATCAGGATACCTTAAAAATATCTCATTTTTCCCACTTCCATGATATAAGTGGCATGGAATATTTATGAGCCTCCATGCTTACAGCTACTAGAAATTCGATGCTCGCAAGACAAGCCACAAGGAAATAAGAACAAACACCAAACACAACTGAAACACTATGTGTATCAAGAAGAGGAAGATAAACATCAAAAACAAATTTGACATATAACGGGAGTTAATAGTCACCACTTAATTTTTTTAAAATGACTTGTAAGCCCAAATTGACAAGATCACCTGTGCACAAGGATTAAGTGAGAAGACCTTTATTGGATTTGGGGTTTCACACTTCCATGTGACAAGTGGCTTGGAATATTTAAGAAACTCCATCCTTACACATATAAAAATCATTGGGCTGGTAGGATAAGATAAAATGAATGAAGAGAAAACACTAAATGGAAAACACCATATGAAATGAAAAGAGAAATACCACATTGAAAGATAATGCATAGTCTACACAAGTGCAAGGGATCACTTGGTATAAAGAAAACAAAATTGAGAAATAAGGAAATGTATTGGTTTGCAATTAATCTTTTTGAGATGAGTTGCAAGCTTAAATTGGCAAGCCAACATGTTCCCAAGGAAGAAGTGCGGAGACCTTGAAAAAATTTGGGGCTTTATATTTCTATGAGATGGGAGCCATGGAATATTTACAAGCTAGTATCCATACACTTCCCAAAAATTTTGGGTTTCTAATAGGATCCACAAGGAAATACAACCGAAGAATAAATGAAATGTAAGGAAAACATGATGCAAAATGAGAGGAGGAAGACAAAGGAAAATAACAATGTAGAGGAAATGCAACCACAAATGAGCACTAGGTAAAAACACAAAAACAATCATAAATAAGGAGACATATTGGTCACCACTTGATTTGTTTCAGATGACTTGAAATCCAAGATAAGCAAGCATGCACTAGTGCAAGGATGAAGTGAGAAGACCTTGAATGAATTTGTACTTTCCCACTTCCATGATACAAGTGACATGGAATTCTTATGAGCCACCATCCTTATACCTACCAAAAAAATGGGGTTTTCAATAAAATCCATAAGGAACGAAGACTAAATGATACATGTAAAGAAGAGGAAAGAACCATGCACATTGAGAAGAGGAATACGAATGTGAAAAATCATGCAAATCTAGTTATACCATACGGGAGAACTTAGTAAAAACATTTAAAAAAATGAGAAATAATGAGAGATATTAGTCATCACTTAACTTTTTAAAAATTATTTTCAAGCCAAAATTAGCAATCCCACCCATGCATAAGGAGGAAGTGAGGATAGGTTGAATGAATTTTAGGTTTTCCACTCCCATGAGATGAGTGACATTGAATATTTGTGAATTTTCATCAATACATATACCAAAAATATGGGGTTTTCAAAACAATACACAAGGAAAAAATACCAAATTCTAAATCAAACATCAGGAAAACACCACATAACTAGAAGAGGAAGATAAAGGTGAAAAATAAAGTGGAGGAAATAAAAACACAAGAGATAAATTGGTAACCAGAAAACAAAATTGAAAAATACGTAGAGGTCATTGACACCACTTAACGTTTTGGAGATGATTTGCAATCCCAAATGGGTAATCCTTTCTTGCACATAGAAGAAGTTACTAGACACGTTTAACAAATTTGGGGTTTCCAACTTCCATGAGATGAGTGGCATGGAATATCTACAATATTCCATCATCGTACCTCCTAGAAATATCGGGTTTCCATGAGACACCACAAGGAAAGATTAGAAAACACTAAATAAAACATAAAGTAAACACCATGCACAAGGAGAAGAGGAACATGAAGGTGAACAATAGGGTGAATGCAATGAAACCACAAGGAAACACTTGGTAAAATGAAGACAATATTGACATATAAAGAGGTCTTGGTCACCACTTAATTTCTTTGACATGACTTGCAAACCCAATTCCCATCTATGCACAAGGAGGAATTGAAGATACATTGAATGAATTTAGTATTTCCCACTTTCATGAGAAAAGTGGCATTGAATATTTACAAATCACCATTCTTACACCTACCAAGAATATGGGGTTTCCAAGATAGCCATAGATAAACAAGAAGAAACACTAAATGAAACACAAGGAAAAAATCATGTGGAATGAAAAAATAAAATAGAAGGTCAACAATGAGGTGGATGAAATGAAACCACAAGGGAGAAACTAGTAAAAAGACAATAAAATTCATAAACAAGGTGAGGTATTAGTCACCACTTAACTTTGTTTAGATGATTTGCATGCCCAAATTTGCAATAACACTTGTACATGGAGGAATTAAGAAAACCTTGAATAAATTTGAGGTTTCTCACTTCCATGAGATGAACGGAATGGAATATTTACAAGATTCCTTCACTACACTTACCAAAATTATGGCTTTCCAATACAAGCCATAAGAAAATTTGACCAAACACTTAATGAAACACAAGGTAAATATTATGTAGAATGACACAATGATATTCTAAGAATAAAGATTCAAAAGTGTGTAATGAGGTTCCTAATGCTCAATAAATATAATGCCTATGGTCTCTAGGATACCTAGTATTGGAGTACTCATGAGGTGATTTTTTACTTGAGTCATGAGAGGTTTGAAGTACACAAAGATGAGTTCTAAGTTAGTAATGCATTGGAGATTTTTCTCGAATATTTTTATGCTACGAGTGAAGAATCTTATGAAGGAATGAGGGTATAAGTATATGGTCACCGGACCTTACAAATAATTAAGAAAGAATGATGTTTTTAACAAACAATGAATTCAACAATTGATCATAATACAAAAGGATTCTGAAGGTACAATAATCTTTTGATTCATAAATATGAGCACACAATCTAAATTCTTGAGCTACAAGGTTGTTGCAACAGAGAATGTGTTAGAGTAGAAATGGGTTCCACTTTAAAGTTTATGCAGTTGTAGAAGTAATTGTGACGGAGTTTTGAAACTAGTGGTTCTTGTGGTTCAATACACGTGTCTTTTTAGTAGCCTTTGTAGATTCAATTTTGACGCTTATGTTCTCATCTTTACTGAGTTGGTACATCTTAATAAAGAATTGGGAGGGGGCACGGTTTTTTATATTCATGTTTAAATGTTGGAGGAGATAAGTGGTTCTTGCATAATAAAATTTAAGAGCGCTTACAGCAATTTTCATTCATGATTAGAGAGATAGATAGAGAATTTTTTACTATACGATGTATTGAATAATGCGAACCATTGTTACGATGTATTGAATAATGTGAACCATGGTAAAAACATGTAAAATCATCGATGCGAGTAATATAAAAGAGTATGGAATTGTTATATTTACTTATATATGTTTTGAAACAATTTATTGAGCACCACCTTGATGAAACTCACTGGCTTCAAGTGTGAAAGGAGAAAGCCATACCTAGAATATCTAAAAATTGATGCTCTAGGCATTGTCTTTTCAAGGTTGTTTACATTGGATAAGATCATCTCCATAGTTATTATGCTGCAAGTATCTTGATGGAATATGAGAGAGGTTATCAAAAGTTATGTATATTTTCCTTTATGATAGTTTTATATATGTTACGCTAACTTGTTAGTTTTGAGATGTTGACCGAGTGAACATTAAGTGGCATTGATGAAAGGTTGTATATGTATCATTTTGTATAGGTTTATAATAAAATAATTAGGATCTATAATATATATAGAAAGGGATCTAATATAGCATTATTAAAGGCTTGAATGTTTAATATAAAATTCTAGTGAGTGGATAAATGGACAAATAGGATCTATAATATATATACAAAGGGATTTAATATTGCATTATTAAAGGCTTGAATGTGTAATATAAAATTTGATAAACAATATATTGTTAATGAAATACATTGTAAATTCATGTAATGGAATATTTGGTTGGAGTGGATAGTTACACCTAGAGAGGGTTTATCTACAATGAAATCGGTGTCTATATTTTATTATGACATGTTTTTTATTTATATTGGTTTGTAAGATGGTATTATATTAATTTTATGTAATCCATATAAGTGAATAAGAGTATTTTTCACAATATTGAAATTCATTTTAGAGAGACTCTATAGATATTTGGGTCAAATCTAGTGAAGAATGATTCTAGTTATATAAGAAGATACATGTTTGAGGTCTCACGCTTTGAGGTTAGGTATTTTAGTATTTCCATAGTATTTTTTATTACATAATGTAACATTTTCAATGATTTTGGCGTTTCTCACTACCCTGAGGTGATTGGAAATGTGTAAATGAGACACCATACTTACACGTACAAAGAACATGGGGTTTCCAAGACAAGACACAAGGAAAGAACAGCAAACAGTAAATGAGGAACAATGCAAACACCATGAAAAATGAGAAGAAGATGGTAGTGAAGAATGAGGTAGAGGAAATAAAACCAAAAGATAGTTCTTAGTAAAAAGACACCAAAATTTTCAAATAAGAAAAGGTATTGGACACCAAATAACTTTTTTTTTTAAACTTGGCAAGCCCACCTACACACAAGAATGAAATCAGGAGATTAAATGAATTTGTGGTTTCCAAATTTCTTCATATGAGTAGCATGGAATACTTATGAGACACAATATTTACACCTAACAAAGATAAAGGCTTATGAATTCAAACCATAAGGGAAGAAAGAAAAATAATAAACAAACTCCCTTATATAAGGAAACAACCTTACCCAAGAGTCTTATAGTGAACTTTTGATGGCGACCAGTGAATTATTTAAGAGGCTAGTGAATTCAAATATTTGAGAAACTTTTAATGGCTATGAGTGAATTATTTGAGAGGCGAGTGAACTCAAATATTTGAGAAACTTTTGATGGCAACGAGTGAATTATTTGAGAGGCTAGTGAATTCAAATATTTGAGAGGTAAGTTGTTCATTCATAACCAAATTAATATCGAAGATAAAAATTATGTGATTCTTATTCATATTCATATATGAAAAGGAGAGTAGCTCACAACCCCCAATCTATATTGGCATTTGTCTTAACTATGGTATAATTAAAGGACACACAAAATTCTTGTTAGTTATTTATTTGTAAACTTATACACATGTTTGAATTATAAAGTTTTAATTAAACTTTAAAGGGGAAAAAACCTAAAATAATACAAATGCTTGTTTGTAAGGTTCTCTAATTAAACATGCTAGTGCAACTACTACATCAAGTCTAGTTACACATATTTAAATTTATGTTTACCAAATATTTGTCAATTAAAAAATTAAATACATAAACAATGAAAATACTAAAAAAAATTCATAAAAACATCATTGAAGGAACTATCTTGAATAGGATCCTCTATCCATTGATTTCATGCATTGTTCTAACGAGGGCATTGATGTGGAACAACTAGCTTGAAACTGGAAAATCCAACCTAGCCAAATGTAATGCATGGTGAGGCATGGCCTAATGTCCCTACACTTAGTGGCCTAACATCATCAGAAAATAGCTCCAAGAAAGAATTTGTGACAAAGGTGTTATGTTAAACTAGAGTGCATGTCAAGGATGTTATCACAATATTAATGGCTCGAGTCGTGTCTCCAAGTTTATGTGTTTATGGGTTGGGTAATGGGTTAGGAATACAACTAGGACCACAAGGCCTTCTCAATGAATTACACCTAGGTATTTCTTGATATTAAGAAAAAGCAAGACCGACTACTGAGAATTCTCTGATGTAAAAATAATTGACATGGAGATCCATAATAAATTCAACCCATAATTTATGAATAAAATAAAAGGGAACATCCTTACTATTATTGGGATGTTCCTTAAATGGCATAAATCACAATTCCATCTAGCAATGATTCGATGTACATTATGTGTACTTGTCCATACAAAGACAAGTTTTTCTTAAGTCAAGGGGTTGGTTGATTCTAGGGTCAATAAACAATTGAAAAATTATCTCTTTCATTACATGGAAGTTTTTCACCTCTTCCTCAATAATTCATGTTCATTAGTACTATATGATCCTTTCCCTATATACAAATATATAATAAAATTATTCACGGGATTCACCAATAAAATATGAAATGGATCTTTAGTGTTCCATCTATCACCAATTAATTTTTTTAGTTCATTTAAATATTCATTAATATTTACATATGAATATTTTGAAATTATGATTTTGTTTGGAAGAATATTTTGCTACAATTTTCTAATAATAAAATATTTATGAAAATTATGTAAATTTATATAATTAAAAAAAAAAATCAAATAAAATTCACCTAAAAATGAGAGACATATTTTGAAACTATTGAGATCCAATGATGCCAATTTCCCTCCTACATGTCCTCGCTAATAATGGGCGTACTTAAAAAAAAAATGATGCTTATGGTTGGGGAGAAGAATTAGAGCGAAATGCGAATGGGGAAAACTAATGAAATGTTGTTACCCTTCATATTTTTTTTACATTGAGTAACGTGCACACATTAAAATGTGTGCACACTTTAGAAATGTGCATTCATTTCTAACACATTAATAATGTTCTTTTTATTAAAAAGATGTGTAAAGTTTTTGTGCATGCATTTCAAATACATTTCTGTTCTTTTTATTATAAAAATAATGTGGAAATTTAGTTTCATTGTAATGGTAAAGGACAAAGCTTTTTCAGTAGTAATGCATGTGCATTTTTAAATTTTGGGTGCATTCCTAAAAACAATAGGTGTACGTGTACATTCTGATTGGAATGAAAAAGGGAAGGAACTTTGTTCGCCCAACTAGCTTCATGCTATAAAGAAACCCACATTATGTAAGGCTTGTGCTAGTTCAAAAAAGGTATCGGTGTAGTGATTAGGATTCTTGGATACAAAGGAATGAATAAATGAAGGGTTAGAATTAGGATATGGGGTTTAGCTAGGATATAAACTATGGAGTGATGATTAGGGATTTTTTGGGGGGAGCTACGAAGACATGACAAGAGAAAATAGATGAATAGAATAGAACATAGGATAAAACAATGAAAATGATGAAAAAGGTAAAAATATTACAAGGTTTATAGGCATAGATAGAACATTTCAATATAGATGTAAATATGCCATTAACCTCCCACATTAAGTAATAACAAATATAACTTTTAAAGGTAGAAACAAAATAATAGATGTAAATATGCCATTAACATCCCACATTAAGTAATAACAAATATAACCTCTAAAGGTAGAAAGAAAATAATAGATGTAAATATACCATTAACATTTCACATTAAGTAATAACAAGTATAACCTCTAATACCATTTCATGTGGAAACAAAATAATTAATGGGGACAATTATTGTGGCTCTTACATGTCATTGTAAAAGATAGAAAGACATGGATAAAGGTTGATAAAAATATGAGAGAAAAAGTTCAAATACATACATAAAATTTATTTTGACTAATTAAACATTATTGTAAATTCACTTTGTACCTAGCTTTTTTGTGACTATTGTAGGTGCACCCACCTACTCGTATGTAAAGATAATTAACCAAATAAATTGAAAAATAGGATCTTTTTTAAGAATAATAATAACAATAAGCCTATTATCATAGATGCATCTTCACTCATAACTTTTAACCCTTAATATTGACATAACATTGAGAAATTATTATACATTTTGTTCTTATCCATCTTTCTATTTAATACATTTCATGATGAAAAAGGATAAATGATGATTATTATGTGATAAACTATATGATGAATTGGATTAAATATATGTAGACATATCTTATCTTTAAAGAAATTAAACATACAAAAAGATGGAAAAAAAATTATCTCTCAATTATGACTTAAAGTTTTAAAAATAAAATAAATTTATTTATTTATTATATTTTCAAAAAAATAAAAAATCCAATATGGGAATCTTCTGAGTACTTCTCCATTTCATGGATGGAAAATGGGGTAAATTGTCGAGCCTACGAATAATGGATCTAACCCTAAGGGATCACAATATATTCAAACCGGTGACCTCCTCTGCTGGGGATAGCTTCATCGTATGGCTTGGAACCACTTGAGATAACCCTTGGAGATATTTTCATAATTAATTAAATAATTAAAATATTTTATTTTATTTTATTTTAGTTATGTTTTGAGGGCTTGATTGTGAGGTCGACCCATTCTCCATCTACTTCCCAACCACTTGGTATACTTCTTCTTCATATATCTGGTGACCATACTCCCCATTGGAAACATTAATCTTTCCTCGACAATCATGCTCACTGCCTCTAGAGTCTTTCCTTCTTAGTCCTACTAGTGCAGATTCCTATTACATACATCAAGATCCTTTTATAGAGGATCTTGTTTTTGTGTCTTGTCCTAACGAATCTTGTGGTTGTTCCTAAATTTTCCTCTTGATACATTGTCAAAAGATAAGAATAAGAAGAAGGTGTTCGCATTCAAGTCCTAGGTTTAAGAAAGACTCTGGATTGTATGGTTAGAGGCAGGGAAGCCTCTTGGTGAAGTCACCAAAGCCTCTATGAAGCCTCTAGGTTATACTGATTCATAAAAATAATTTCACACAACAAGATATTTCTTCTTTGGGTCTTATAGAAACTTACAAAGGAACCTTTTTTTGGATGTGCTGATCTCGAATTCTCCTGCGAGATAATCACAATCATGCATAATATGAAAATATTTTTTATCTCTTCATCCAGAGTCATTATGTGTTATATGATTCTTGATCTTGAGTGGAACCAATACAACATCTCAAATACATTTCCATATTCCAATATGTCCTAAAGGAGGCATGTCCAAGGTGCTCAACAAGTTGTTGGTTGAACAAGTTAGTGTAGATATCAAGATAGCTCTACAAGAAGATGCATTATTTCATTTCCATCATTAGCAAGGTACATATTGGTAAAGAGAATAATTGAGAATACTATAGAAATTTCAAAAGCACTTTGATTTTCAATGATATGGGGAATGAAATTTCTGAAAGAACAACTGTCAATGAAAAATAAGTTGAATAATCTACCATAGAATATGAATGAGAAGAAAATCCGAAGAGTAGAAAATTGATCATTCCTACATAAAACCAAGAACGTGCCATATGGAAGGACAAAGAACAAAAACAATATATTATGATTTCTATGAAAGTAAGTGAAGATGTGACATGTCATATTGATTCTATTGACAACTCCTATAGTAATTTTAGGATATTGAATAACTTGTATGACACATGCTTAAAACTAGAAATCACACAACTAATGGTGAAACTCTTCAACCTAGAGTTGAAGAATGATGACCCTATGGATTTAGATTCAGACATCAAAGTCATAATGCATGACATTGATTCCATTGGGGTGAATATAGGACTTCCTCTCATAGTATTCATTAAGACACTCTACCCTACATATCCTCACTACCTTGAATCTCTACAAGATAGTGGTCAATTCAAATCCATCACATTTGACATGTTGGTGGATAAATTTGTAGAACGAGAGAAAGCATTTGGAAATAATTCATCTAATTCCATTGGCAAGATAGTGTGCCTTACTAAAAAAGGGAAGATTCAGCCACATGATTCTTCTAGAGGAGAAGGCCTCAAAAGAGAACGTGGAATAAATACTTTCAGAGGAATAGGGTAGACACAACTAAGGTGATAGATCCAATATTCACTATACCTGTTGCAAAAATAATATGTCAGACGAAATCTAATAGCCCTAGGGCAAACCCCAATAGGTTGGTGAGTGATGCAATTTGGGCCAGAGTTCCTTTGTGTATATGTATTTTGAGGCCATAGTTATTGTTAGCAAGTCACACTTTGACTTCTAAAGTGTAAACTCAGCACCCATCAGTATTTTTCAAGGCATTTTTTATGATAAGATGTCAAATAGATCAAAGCTCAACAAAATCGTGTAAATCAGAGAAAGTTTAAGATAAAATACATCAATAAATGAGGTCTTGGCTAACTTGGATCAGGGTTTAAAGAGTAAGATGGATATATGGAATACTTTAGTGAGGAAAATAAAATATGTCTACCATTCTCATCGGAAAATACTAGTAGACATATGAAGAAGACCCTTTGACACAAGAACTTACTTTAATCAAAAGATAAACTCTGATAAAATTATAACAACATCACAACGAAAACTTCATTGTAATACAGATATAATAGATCAATTGAATCATTCAAATGAAAGTAGAATCAGATTAAGACACAAATAACATGTCATGAAAGGATTTGATTTATATTAGTCAAAAAGTCTCAGGCCTTATACACAAAATCTAGAGATGGCTCTGTAACTTCACAATCTAAAAAATATGAGTCTCGTTACATTCCTTCAAACATCCTCAATGATTTATAATTCCTATCTTATATCCTAGGTTGTCAATGACAACTTTACAATTCAAATTTCTCCTCTTGCATAGGATTACCATGCCTAAAGGTGGAGTAACTAAAGTTGTTCAACAAAAATAACAAATTGCTAAAAGCTAGGCTAATGCTTGAAACTTCCTTAACATCTTTAATATGCTTGGTGAAGTGTCCCTTGAGCGCATATTATTTTGTTAGGTGTCCCTCCAGATTTCAACTGACCTTCCAACAACTGTCATATACTAATCTATCCATCCGAGAAATGGTGGTTCTTTCAAAACCTAAAGAATAAGAGTTCGCAGCACAATTTGCAGCACTAGCATGTATCAACCAGTTTGCAACAGTGAGCGCTACGAACTTTCCTATAGCTGCTCTTTTCATTTGAAAATGAATCAAAAGACTCAAAAAAATATTCCCAGTTCCACCAACTACTATAATAACATATGGTCATTATATATGAATAAGAATATTAACATATCCTCAACTGAACATGACTTATCAAACATGACTATCCTCAAAATTGCAAAATAAAAAAACAGGAAACTGCCAAAAAATTATATGAGTTAAGGTATTCATCTTCTTCATTTTATGACTCTGTAGCTACTCATGGTGTCATATTTAGCTAACATATTCAAATTATTCTTGTCCATCTCCTCTTTGAAAGGTTGCAGCTCCATCTTTAGCCTGTTGATTTGACCCTGGTTGGTTATGTTCTATCTGTATAAGTTTTTGAGCTGCTTGTGGAGAAGATGAAACATTTTAGCTATAAATTTGTCCTTTTCAATAGCTTTATGATGCATTTCCATGAGTCCATTAATATTCATCCTTTCAACTAATTCCTCCCTTTTTAGTTTATCAATTTCATTCCTTGCCTCTTTAAGATATCTCTTTAGCCTCTTAAAGGTAGGATTGTTTGGGAGGTGGTTATGTCTATAATCTCAATGTGCTCCTTAATAGGTACATTTTTACCCTTTATCTGGATTGGATATCCGATTGTATCTTCATTCACAATGATTTCATGTTTTTGTTATGCTCTAGTAAAAGGTCTCCTAGCCCTGACCTTGTCTATATAAGGTGGTGAAGAGAACAACAACTTTCTTCCCCTCAAACATGTGGCTCTAGTTGAAGGATCCTCTACTAGACTGGGAGCTGGAAAAGGTGAAACCTCTCTTTGTGGATACTGAGAAGGTCCTCCTTATTCTTCATGTTTCTTTGTTGACTTATCATCTTTAATAGTCCTAATGCTCTTCCTTTTCTTTTTCATCCCCGAATGTGCTGTCATGTCAACCTGAAGAGGGATTTGTACCTTAGACTATGGAGTAGGAGAAATATTTAGTTGAAAGTGTGAATAAGTAATGAATTATTCCCATTCAATGTTTTTCTTTCTTAATTCCTCCATCACTAACATATTTATCATCCCTGAATGGAAAACACTTGTACCAACTGCCTTGGATTTAGCCTGGATCCTATCAGACATTTTTCCAATATTTCTAAATAAGTAGAAAGGAAGATCCATAACATCTTTCCATGTGAAGTGTAGTATTAGCCTTATATGGTATTGATAGATCATGTTAAATATCCCTTCATAGGTAAAGTATTTTTGAATTACCTTCAACATCTTATCAAAACCCTGCAACATATGGTTTTTTAGCACACCCTTTGAGAAAATGTCTTCTTGGTATTCTGTTTTGAGGAACTCCTTTGAAAAGACAATCTTTAGTGTCATGCACTTGAATCATCTCTCCCCATTACTAGGTATCTTAGTGGTTGTTGATATGGTCATTTCAGATACCTCAAATTCCACTATCCCAACCTTGGTGTTGGTTCCATCAAAGTTCAATGTGAATTCCTTAGCCACCTCTAGGTGCCCCCTCTCCATTTTCTGACAAAAATTAATGCAACCCACTTTTTGGAAGACCTCCCTAATCAGGGGTTCTGCAAAAAACAACTAAAAATCATAAGTGTTTGTCCTCACAATGTTCCCTCCTTTGTGAGCCTTCTTTTGTTGATTGTCCATTAATACTAGTTGGGAAGACTTTATCACAATACTTGAATGATTTCCCATATGTGAAACAAAGAAGCAGGGGAAATGACCACTGGAAAATACGAGAAAAAGTCCAAACAAACTTCTCACAGTGAAAATGATTCTAAGTAGGACTCAAATTGGATACCAGTGGGGTTAAATTCATAATTCAGATGAAACAGGAGTGTGAACAACTGATGAATTTGCAAAAGATGTCTTTTCTGCAAAGGATGTTGGAACAAAGAGTTTGCAATGTTGTTTGACTGTAGAGAGCTCGCAGAGCCTGGGAAAGCGTTTTGGAAAATCTGTGTGGGATAAGAGATGTAGATGCAAAGGATTAATGGATAAGGTAGCCTAAACCCAAGGATGCTTATGGCTTCAAGGGACAATATTGAGAGGATGAGGAGGGATTTATGGGGCTTGTTAATAGATCAATGAGACAGTTCGCAGCGCCAATCATAAATTCACAACACCAGAAAGAAAAACAACCATTCACCCCTTTCCAAACCTTAAAGCAAGGTGGAAAAGTTCATAGAGTACCTAGTAACCTGGAGCTAAATGTTGATACCTTCATATTTTCACACATACGCCTACAAGTGGTCTAACCTCCAACTATCCTCTGCAACTGGTTCACAATGAAGTGTGTAGCGCTTATTTGTAACACCATTTCATAGCATCGAGCTGAAGAATAATTTGTACACATGGAGAAAACAATTCAAAACATTTATGACAATAATCCCTGGATATTGGTTTAAAATCATCTCTGAAAACAAGGAGATATTCAATTGACATGACCCATAAATGCAATGATGGATATAAATGCAATATGTACCCTTGAAAGAGCTGTGAAATCTCCTAGTGAGTTGGCAGCGTACAGATCAGACTTGATTTAACATTTAAATGGGTAAAAGTGACAAAAGAATGGGTCAGCGTACAACATGGATAAAGTGACATGTCAGGATGATTATCAAGAGTTTTAAAATATGTGACTCAATGAGTCTTTATACCAAACCCAAACTAACCATAACTTATTTATACCAAAAATGAAAAAATGACTATGGAAAAGGGACATAAAACCTATAACCTAATGAACACCTATGACTCAAAATCAAAACTAAATACTTATTTGACCCTTGAAATTCTATGTCATAACAGTTCTTGTGTGGTTATTAGGATGGAGAGAGAGATGCTAAAATGGAAAGTGATCCATCATTGTAATATGTAATCACAAGCAAATATTAATGAAAACACATCACTTCTGCATACCAACCATGTAAAAGATTATGGGGGGATAAGCTCCACTAGATAGGGAAAGGGGGATAAAATTTTAGGAAAAGGGGAAAATCTAAGGGAACTTAAACCCAAAGGAATATTATATTAATATTCCTTGAAGTATAAAGTATGGATATTTATTTTTATCCTAAGCTCTAAGAATGGGGACAAGTGGGGGTAAAGTGGGCCTAAGGTAGTTTCCAACATGACAAGTGTCAAGTTGGGAACATGCATACATATTGTTTGGACTTAGTTTAATTTCCTATCATTACATTATTATTCATTCTCACCTCACCACCTCCATACTATTTTCATCCATTCCTTCATGTTATGAGTACCTATACATGTACATGTACGAGGGTGAGATTTGGATCTTGATTGAAGAGGTGGGTTGTCAAGCCTATAGGACATTGAAGAAGCAGGTTGTTAGGCTTGAGATCATTCTCTCCATGTGAGAGAACTACTAAGAATTTTTTTTCCGATGCGCGAAAATGCAGCTACAGGGCTCTAACACTTCATGTCCGACATGTTGTTGAAGCTCAGGAATGGAAGTGGGGCAGCCGAAGGACTATTTATCAGAGAAGGGGCACACTTCTTAGGGTGGGACAGGCATGTGGGGAATGAGGGATTGTAAGATGTTATTTTGAGTTGGAACATGTGTATGATTTTATATGTTGTTAGAGAGACCTTATCCTGGTTATAAATTCTTTACCCAGGTGGAGTTCTAGCCCCAACTCATTGGTGACCCACTGTTGAGAGTTTATGAGCAGTGTAGTCTAAGGCTAGGAGGAACGTGGAAGGTCTACATAGAGTTGGTGTTCTTTTTAACAAGGATAAGTGTCAATCGTGTGATAATTTATGTGTTTCTTAATATTTATGAATTTATTTTCATGATTTTTTCCTGTCTGAGTTGCATGTATATTTATGTTATTACTTTGTATGAATATGTGCATTTGCAAAGTATTTTTATGAATTAAATTAGTATCAGAATTAGGAATTTTCATGTGGAATTTCCCAGTAGGGCTCTGAGAATTTTACAATGTGATATTAGAGCTCTAGTCTTGATACTGAGCCTATATGGACTGATTAACAAAGCATAGAGATAGAAATGAAAACTATGTAGGAAAAGTGTTTAACAGAATGTCAGAAGATGTCCGGAATCTATTCAATAAAATTATTGCAATGAAATTAAAGGAATTTTGCAAAAAATTTGGAAGAGCTAAACCTAGGGAATAAGTATAAGAAAATTTATTCTCTAATTGAGCATATTTAGGCATGTAGATGCCCGAAAGTTGAAGTTAAAGAGAGCCCATGGAACCCATGACAAAATTGAGGCGAAATTGGGCAAAAGCCCCAATTTTTGAAAAGTAATTCAAGAAGAATTCAATGTGAAAGACGCAAATTTAAAGAGTAGGGGGGTCGAATTCGTATGTACAGATTTCAATTTAGTTCTATCGACCTTAATTACAAGCTCAAAGGACGAACACAAAAGTAATTGCAGAATTCGCATGATAAAAATTTTGCAAAGGTCCCCAATTTTGCGGTGGAAATTATTGGAGAATTAATGATTAATGTAATAAATGAACAAGGAATTAAAATTTCCAAATTTTAATAGAAATCTGAGAAAGAAATTTCAAATTTGGGTGATTTACGAAGTAAGCAAAATAAATAAAAAATTTGTGTATTTTTCTGTACAATGACATCGTCATGACATGGAAGCCACGTGTCAATTTATGTGGTAGAATAAAAATGCGTACTTACACGGTGGAAGGTACATATTGGATGGAATGAAAGTTAGCAGTTAGTGTGGCATGATGTGGCATGCCAACTGTCAGTCCCATGGAACTGTGGTAAAATCTTATATTTTTTCTAAGTGTTAAGATATCTTAAAGGACAAAGGGAATCAATGATATGGAAAAAGGTATGGTATCCCCACTGTAAGAAGAGGAAAATCAGCTAAATCCGAAGGATCGGCCAGGGGGAAGGGTGGATGGAATTCTAAGAGTAAAATAAATATGGCATCACCCAAACCCACAGTGAAATTTTGAAATTTGACTATGTGTCAAGACTTCATGGGTGTGAAGGATATCGGGGAGGTGATGAAGTATAAGAAAAGTTTATAAGTATGGGAGAATGTCAAGAGAGACTAAATGATAAATTTTATTTTAGAGGGTGTCGAAGTTTGAAGGGAAGAAACGAAGAGCTTAAACCCACATTGAAATATTTTAATGACCAAGATCTAATTCGAAGATAATTGGACGGTGCATGACCAATGAAGCTAGGATGCTCGAGCTAAAAAAATTCTCTTCCATGTCATTCCATTAATAGTCTTCCTGCTCAAATATTTTGAAGGGGGACACAATAATTGGTCACAAGGATTTGTGGACAACAGAGTCCATGTATTCACTCAAGAATGTATAAAGAAAAATATATTAATAATTCACAAAAAATCAGAAATAAATTATTTCTAATAAAATTTTGAAGAACAAATTGTTGTATAAAATGATGGATTTCTTAAATTCTTCTAGCCTTAAAAATCATGTTACATACAAATTTCTCATAACAAAGAACATAATTCGACGTAAACATAATTCAGTAGGAAGATCAGTAAACCAAGACATGGATGATGCCCAAGAAACGTACAATTATGAATTTGAAGGAAGAATATTTGGTATGGGCATGGGTGCTCCAGTAACAGATTCCAACAGGCATGTAGAATATGAAAAGAAAGAGAGCATTAACTTGGTAAAGACCATGAAACATTTTCAAAAGTGTGTCCAAATTTATAAATATAATAACGAGAAGCTTATGAAATCCACGAACCTTATGTAACGAACCTCCTTGTTACGATGACGAGCCTCTTATAACAAGTATTTTTTTCCTTTTTCAAATTGTGTGTGCGTGTGTGTACAAGGGTAAAAAAAAAAACACATTCGACTCTGCGTCGCCGCCTGACGACAAATAAGACGCATACAATGATGAACACAACATGATGACCTAAGACGCACATCAAGTATCTGCATGAAATTAACGACAATCAAATGACTAATAAATAAGACTGACTACCCATCCATCCTACCCTACAATGGTTAGGACCTCTAAGACACATAAGCAACACTCAAGCCCAGGTTCCCATCGATTTTAACCATTTAAGGTCTCAGGGCTGGCAACTGTTCAGAGGAGCATGGAGGTGTCTACATCCCGCCCGACACAAGCAGACCAAGCACACAAAATTTTATGACATAGTACAACATTAATTAAACAAAGGAACACAATCTACATTAGTCTTAAGGCCATTCCATCGCGCAACTTTAGATCATAATTTGTCATCAAGGTACCCTCTAAATTAACATTCAAGGACCTTATTGTGCAAGTCTGATCTTTGACTGGTTTAACATTTAACCAAATAATTAATCATAATTTTAATCAAAAATAACGAATAGTTAAAAATTATCATTTAAGCGAAAATTGACATTTAATTTATAATTATAATAATTAACACAATATTCTAAAATCATTTAACTCACTCATTAATTATAAATAAAAAAGAACAGTTATGAATTATCATTCAAAGAAAAAATTAATATTTAATCTATAATTATAATTCAATAAATAACACAACATTCTAAAATCATTTAACTCATTCATTGTAAAAATTCACATTAACCTTCACTCAAAGATCTAAGTTTATAATTCAATATACATTAATTATGAACCAATAATTGACTCAACAACACATTGATCATAATCCATAATTGAGGTAATATTCAAAAATCCTTTTAACGCAAGCGTATAAATTTAACATTAACATTAACTCAATGATCTAAATTATAAATCAATAGCCAGTAGTTGTGAACCAATAATTAGCGCAACGACCCAACGATTATAAATCCATAATGGATGCAATATTCTAAAATCTTTTAACACAAGCATATAAATTTAACATTAATATTAACTCAATGATCTAAATTATAAATCAATAGCCAGTAACTGTGAACCAATAATTAGCGCAATGACCCAACGATTATAAATCCACCATTGATGCAATATTCTAAAATCTTTTAAAGCAAGCATTAAAAATTTACAATAATATTATGCCATAATTGGAGTAGGCATGAATAACTTAAAATTAATGAATAATTAAAAGAAATCAGTGAGGCATTAGAAACCTATCACCCCGCAGTCAGAGGCACGAAGAACTAATTCATTGTTGTCCACCTGACAGGCTCAGCACTGTCCAAGGCTGGGAATGGAGAAGGCTTGCAGCCAAAGGCAAATCGCTTGCTGAGAGGAGGGAGGGTTATTGTTGAGGCAAAAATAATGGAATCGCTGCAAGGAGAGTAACTCTCATGCTAGGAAACTTCACCCACTTCCAGCGATGATTCACTGTAAATAAAATTTCTGTTCGGGAAACAAATAAAAAGGATGGCATTAGATTCTCTACCTTGTGAATGATGCCACCTGAAGGTAGATGGCTAGACGGTGTCGACTGCACTCTGGAAAAAGGGGGGCACACCATACCAACTACAAGAGTTCTCATAGCCTGGGCACCGAGATAAGAGGTCATCCCATGCACATGCCAGACTGTGTTGTAGGGTAAATTTGTGGTTCCTGTGTTAGCTAATAGCTGGAGTGTCCCACCTATCGATAGGGAGGCCCTTCTTCCTAAATCAACTCATAACTATAGTCGAATTGTTAACAGGCCCCTCCAACGATAATCAAAGAGGTAATAAAGCTAAAGAATTTCAAATGTGAGGTGCAACAGAGGGTAATAAAGGCCTCCTTAAATTTTCTCGCTCCCATTTCCCAACCATACTTTGTTATTGTAGATTCCATTTATTGTGTTTTAATAGAGTGGAAAATAATAACAAAAACCAACATAAATGATAACAATTTATGTGTTGTTTTTATACCATCCATCAATTTCCTATGAAATAATCATTAAACTAGAGGCAATAAAAAGGGGCTGTAAGACTGTATCTGAAGTCTCGATTAGTAGTTCTATGTGGCAAGGTTGTGTAATCGTAAAATAAAATTTGAAACACTAGGAAGTAAACCTACGCTGCCATTTTTTTGGAATAGTTTTAAACAACAAAATGTGATAATTAGTCGGATAATGCAGTAAAATTTTAGCTCAAACTGGCCAAAGGTATAACACTACCCTTACCCACACCTGGAAGTAACAAGATAGACGGCTGTACAAACATTGAATTCAAAGTGCTAGACTAACCCCCCTTATTTTATTTAAAACTCTTAGAAGGAGAAAAGATGCCTGCTAGGTAAAGGAAGGACGTTGGGCAGGAAGCCTTCAATCAATAAAACACAGAACAAACAAATCTCCATATAATGCACCAGGAGGGGATTTACATTTTTGTCCTTAACATTTCAGCGAAATTGTTGAACAATCATCCCAGGAATAAAGGACTAAAACAATTATCTAGAAAATGTATAGAGCAGACTGACCATTCAATAAATAGGGGAGACGTTCTAGTTAAGCAAAACCTATAAGAATAAAAAAAACTAATCACTCCACAGCTCGACATCAAGCACAGAAGAAGAGATCATGTTCATCATAAAAACTAAATGACTGGGTCAAATGCATCAGGGGCAAGACAAATAATCAGTTTACCTACCCACTACACAATGCAGATCTAAGCCATAATTCCTACAACATTTTATCATTCAACAAAGAAATGCACCGTTGCCTTTTCGCCTTCCCCGAGTGTCGTCTGCGCGCTCTATGCCGCTCCCTTTCACCAACCGTTGAGACTAAACTGGTACCTCCCAGCCAATGCTAGGGGTACTCTGCCTCCCCCTTAGCCCCCCAAGCCGCAAAGGGGCCACACACTATCCAGATGGTATGTCTATCTCCCAGCTCGCCTCGCAAGGCCGAGCTACCACTCCTCTCCAAGCTGGGAAATCCCAACTCCCACAAGTAAATCAGTCAAGTCACAATTCATGCAGCGTAACGTTACGCTAATAGTCGATCCCCTTCTTCCTTCTCCTCCCTTTCTTTTATAGAGTTTTAGAACTTCCATTCTTTCCCTAAATCTCATTTAATTTAAGTTTTAATAAAAACCTTC